>JARQOC010000005.1:266932604-267159889 GCA_033576535.1 Allobates femoralis
GTTGAGTTCTCAAGGAAAAAAAAAAGAAGAGAAAAAATAGACTTTGTCAAAAATATGTAAAGTCAATATACAGAAGAAAAGTGAAATTCCTTTGGGGAAGATCTAACTCTGTCGCCCATCTGTGTACAATGCAGCATATGGATCCATCAAAATAATATTTCTATGTGCATAAGTGAATGCAACAAAGTAAGAACTTAAGAAAATAAATCATTTTTCATTATTATCAAATTATTATAAAAAACAGAGTACACAAAGTATCAACACAATGAGTAGACCCTTCGTGTAATAAGGACATTCCATTGGTATCTAAAGTTGAAAGGGCATAGGATTATATACAACACATCTGAAAATACGGTACTCTTATAGAGGCAGGTAAGATAATTTGTGTATAAGTGTTCTTTTTTATCTTAACATAACATATGGCTGAAAATTAAGGACTTTTTCTGCAAAGAAATGTGAAGTCTTTTATATGGTAATGAGAGATATCATAAATTGTAATTATTTTCACAAAGGCAGATCTTCACAGGAGCTCATCTATGAAAGCACCTGCTCTTTCTTTTGCTGTTTTCATTAGACACTTATCAGTTTAGACAGGATACCAATACTTTTTTTCCTCTATGTATTTTTCTGTTTATAAAGCTATCTATTCCTTATCCAGCTATTTATCTATTCATCTAACTAACCTATTAGACACACTGTGGGAGAGATTTGTCACATTAGACTTTTTTTTTATAAAAACAATCCAGCATTGGTTTATTTTACACCAAAAATGCGCCAATTAATCAAAGTGTTATCAAACAATTTCTGGAGTAAAACACATTGAAAAGTCAAAAAACATTTGTGCCAATCAAGGTACCTTTACACGCTGCTACAACAGGATGGATACAACCCACTACTTCACGTGCACGAGCACGCCCAAACGGTTACAAACGGGAAACGCACCACCTTTACTTGCCGCCACAAGGTACGCTACGCTACGTTACATCTACAGCTAGATACATCGCCGGGCGTCTCAAGTAGCCATCTGTAGCTTAGCCTACCATCTTCACACGCCGCCACCACATAGTAATCTGGGCATAACAAAGGCAGCAGGTAAAACATATAGGCGTGCCACAGTCCTGTACGCCGCGCCCAAACCACAACCATTGGCCAACACTAGAGAGTTGTGATTGGGCACGACGGAAAGGGCGGATGGCTGAGACGTGACGTACTAGTAATCGGACTGTGGCACGGAATAAGCGCTTGTGACATGGCGGAGCGTGGCGTATGCATCGAAATCGATGGTAAAGCGTCACGCTGGAGCGGTGGTCAGTCACATACCCTGTGTGTATTAAAGTAGCGGTTCCGGGCTATGTGTGCGTATTAGAAGTGTTTGGCTTGTCACGCACGATGAGCGCTTGTGACAGCGGCGTGTGGCGATTGCGCTAAGTTGCGTTTGTGCGACACACAGTAGCGGCTTACAACACACAGTATGTGCGTTTTCAGTTGAAGTTTTATCTGTGTCATGTCTGCCTAACTATGTGTGAATACAGGCCCAATGGTGTTCATATATGTGCTAACAGATGTGAATGTAGTGGAGGAGCTCCCAAGCCCACATGTCCAAGATGTGTGTGACAGTGTCCTTCAAACCACCTGACAAGAATATGTCCTGCATCAATGTGCTGTGTACAGCATTATTCCTTATCATGTGTTCAGAGAATGTGCACACTGTATAAGGATCATGGCGCATTTGTACATTTCCTTTCCGCAAGTGTGTGTCCGCGTAATTGTACTAATGTATGATCGTGCATACGGCGCGTATCTGTAGTGCTGAAGTGACAGCTCAACCAAGATGGAGGGCTGTGAAGCAAGGGCCAATCGGAACGCAGCATCTTCCACCAATGATCGCAGATGGGGCGCGGTAACACGGAGCCTGTGTCACGCCCTATCTACATTCCAGCTACATTGCCTGGTGTCCAGACATCCCTTCTGTAGCTCCTTTACACGCCGATACAGCTCGCTGCAATCGGTTTTGTAGCCACCTGTTTCAGAGCAGTGCTCGGAAACAGATGTATCTGTTGCCGGCTGCCTCCTACCGTATTCACACGCCGCTACTACGGGCTATATTGACGACGCAAGCTACAATCGTAGCCTGTAGCGGGTTGTATCCATGATGTTGTAGTGGCGTGTAAAGGTACCTTCAGAGTTGTGCAAAGGTTTTGCAACTCTTGGCTTTTTATGCCATTTCAAGGCAGATCTATCAAAGCCATGGGAACATGAGTGGGACAAGGTTTTGTAAAACTTGCTCAACAAGTTCTTCAAAAGTTATGACACTCTACTGGTTTAAGGCTAGGGTCACACTTGGGAGGTTGCATCCGCTTACAGGATGCAGTAAAGGCTCCATTTTATTCCATTGACATTTTCATGGCATGTATCCTACGTGTTTCCTAAATTAATGGAAGCGTTAAAGCATAGTACGTGTATGTACTATGCATTAACGCTTCCGTTAATGCATGCATTTAAGCATGGTATATACATGTACCATGCGTTAACGCATGAGTTGCCCATAGACTCCCATGTTAAAAAAACACATGCTTTTTTGAAAAAGCACCAAAAAACGTTGCAGACCACATTTTTAGCGGAACTAGCAAAAACGCATAGCGTCAAACACATTGCACTTTTGCAATGCGTTTTTTGCATTGGAGTCTATGGGTGCGTTAACGCATGCGTTTTTACCCATTTGCACATGTAAAAAAAAGCATGCTTTTAGCAGATGCATGACGCAAGTGTGACCCTAGCCTAACTTATGCAAGAAACATACTCCAGTCCCTGATTAAAGTAATATTTCAGGCAAGACATATGAGGTGAATGACAATGATAGTACAGTATATGCCTAATACATTAGGTGGCACATACCTATTATTGAAATAGATTAAACTTATTCTTGTATGCCTATGATTCAAACTGGTAAAACCAATGGATATATGTGAGTGATCAGCGCTGCTATAAGATGAAGATGACCACAAAGGTATATCAGGAACAGTGGCTTTATTTAACACGATTTAGAGCTATATCCACGCTCCTTCCTTAGGAAACCAACCAAATTAAATTGAATTTGGTTGCTTTCCTGAGGATATTGTTCCGTGACGCTTCAAATAAAGCCCCTGTTCTTGATATACCTTTGTGGTCCTCTTCATCTTATGGCAGCATGGATCGCTCACATATATCCATTGGTTTTACCTGTTTGTTACCACGTATCACACGTAGTTTGTGGATCCTGTAGCGTTAAATATGATGCAAACTGGTTGTGTGCCACACAACCACTCCAGGTAGGCAGTGTCATCAGCTTTTGCCATAATTAGTCATAAAGATAAGACCCTATTTTGCACTTTTGTATTCTCCACAGTGTGTTCCTGCTATCATTAAAACTGAAATACAAAATACTAGTTCAATCAATCAGGCCAAGTTTTTTCCAAAACTTTTGACTCATTTGAAATCTTCATTTTATATATATATTCATCTTAGCTCTTTCATGAATAATTTTCACTTGCAACTATTTAGCATATGATTAGTTATGTAAGTTTTTGTCATTTCACTTCATTGTTACTGTTTAACTCCAGGAGTTTGTAAAATCTTTTTCTTACTGTATACTACAAATTACAACCTGTTCTCACTTTTTGAAATAACTCAGTGTGTGCTATGGTTTATACCCAATCAAAAGATCACTGGTTTGAATTGAGGAATATCCATGAAAAATATTTCCAAGAAGAAAAAAACAGCACTATCTAGCTCATTGATAGCCATCTCTTGGCCAAGATAATTGGCAAATGGCATCATGTGAGTGCCATGACAGTTGAAAGAATATGAAGTATAGTCCATCCATCCATTCAAAAGCCAAGTGGCGCATTTCCAGACAAAATATTGGCGTCAACAAGTTAGCTCATCACAAGGTCTATCAGTAGGGTGCGCAAACAAGGCAGTGTAGGTGGCTCATATGTTTTGTGATAGTGAGATATCCATGTGAGCACTGTGAAGACACATGTTATGCAAGTCTGGAATGGTGACCTGAAAAAATGAGATGAAGCCTGAACTTCAAAATCATTATAGTAATTATTGCCAAATCAAGTTTGCAAAATAGTATAAAAAGTGGACAGTAGAAGATTACAAATGGGTGATTTGGAGCATTGAAATGAAAATCAATTAACAAGGCTCTGATGGGTACAACTGAGAATGGTAAAATCAATGGAATAAAGGACTAACGGATCGAAAAATTGAAGGAGCTGTCATATTTTTTGGAGGAAGCCTGATGATATGTTTTTTTTAGAGCCAAAGGCATTAGGTACTTGGACCAGATCAATGGTGGTCTCATTGATGAGCTATATGTGAGGTATGTGAGTATCCTGCAAGAAACGTTACTTTGTACGCTCGAGCAGAATGGGTATAAAAAGGATGACATAATGTTGCAGCAGGACAATGACTTGAAACATGCATCAAGATTGGTGAAGAAATGGTTTAATGACAATGAAGTATAAGGTACTGGAATGACCCATACTTCCCAGTCCTCAAACCAATTGTGGATAGAGGGCAAGAAAAAGCTACATACATACCCAAGGAAGTAGATCAGTATGCACTAAATTTGGGAACAACTAGAAGAGACAAGGGATCAAAATTTGGTTGAGACATAATTAAATCTAATTGAGAGCATGCACATAAGGATTCAGTCTGTGTTGAAAGCCAAAGGTAAATTTACAAAATCTCTCATGGACAGGGAGACAAGTGCCCATTATGCAGCTCTATGCACCTCACCCACTCTGTCCCTGCTGCTCAGTTGGACTCTGCTGAGCATGGAGATAGGTGTCATTTCCTGCAGCTCCACTAGTTCTGCTTAAACTGCCTAAGGTTCCATGTGACCGTCTGCTTCCTTCTCATCCAGGAACCTGCTTCCCCTTGGCAGGTCTCCTGGGAATGTTCTTAGGCAGTGTGAACTGCGCCCTGCACACGTTTAAAGAGATAATACACCTGTTCCTTATTACAAGCACAGTGGGCACGGGATATCTGTAAATCATATCCACTTTGCCATAGGCGCACCCAAGGGGGGGGACCTACGTGTCTGGACCCCCCCCCTTTGGACGGCCCTGAGAAGTGGTGCAGTACACAAGGAGCTGGGCCCCTATGTCAGGAGACAGGAACAATTACACAGCCCCAAGGGCCCACAAAAGAGGCTGATTTTAGGGGGGCTTCGCTCCCCCAAACCACCCCACCGGGGGCTTTGCCCCTCGGAACCCCGCTGGGGGGTGACACCCCCCTTTCAGGGCCGGTGTGTGTTTCTTGGACCCCTACCTTGGGAAATTTCTGGGTGCGCCACTGCACTTTGCTTGAACTACACAACGCAGCGATTTAGATGTAGTGATAACATGCTGCGTCAAAACCACTGCAAATAGTGATTTTGTGGACATACCCTTAGACTATGTGTCATCTATAAAATAGTGATACAGATATTGTGCTTCCAGAAATCCGCAATGCAGCAAAATAACGGCTGTGACAACGGTACGTTGCCATACTGTGACACGGGGCTCCTCTCTATTTTTGGTCACAAGCCCAGGTATATCAGGCATGTATGGGCTGCCACCCATCCCCACTTGCCTAGTTTTACCTGGATGGTAATCAAAAATATTTTTTTTTTAATTATTTATTATTTTGAAAAAGATGTTGTTGGGCTTTGCCATATTTTTGGTTGCCAACAAGATACAGCAAGAAGGTACGGGCTGCCATCCACCCCCATATGCCTAGTGTTTCCAGCCTGGAAACAAAAAATATAACAAAGCCCTTTCTTAATTATTTAATGAGATAATTAAAAAGTGATGTGAGGTTTTGAAATATATTTGGTTTCCAGCCAGGTACAACTAGGCAGCTGGGGGCTAGAATCCTCAGCATGGGGAGGCCAGGCTTTTTTCAGCTGCCCCACAATATGGTGCATTCATAGAAGTAAAAATTAATTCACTATAGCATGTAACTTCAGCGCTCGATTATCTTCTCAAATTAATGTCTTGAGCAAAGATGTTCACAAATATTCAACATTTTGGTCAATAAAAAGAACTTTTTCAAGAATATGAACATCTATACAAACAAAAAAACTGAGTTTGTATCACATACATAAAACAGTATATAATATCACAATCTAGATAAATATAGATCTCTGTATCAATGTGAATAATGCAGATAACATGTTTTGTCAAAAATACGAACAAATGATGAAAATATGATGAAAATATATGATCATTAATCAAATAGAAGTCCATAAATTGGATCCTTGCACTACTATATCCTATTGGATAGTCAATTTAGATAATCATACCTGAGATATGGGAAATATCAAAGAAAATCAAAGTTGGGAGATGCGGATTCTAGCCGCTCTGTGATCTTGTGTGCAATAAAGAGCAAGCATTAAAACATGGTGTGTGACGTCACGTTTGATGACGCGACAGGTCTCAGTGTGCATGTGTGAGATAAAAGCGGAAGTGTACTCGATAACCAAGGTGACGCGGATTCCTGATTACATTCGGTAAATTCATAAAATTGCCGTTTTCTGGTGCTGTACCTGACTCTTCCAGCTGCTTTGTAGCAGTAGAGGACTGAGCAATAAGGGGTTAAACCCAGTTTTGTATTTCCATCTGGCACTAAGCCCGTAAATCCTAATGTCTAGCCAGTGTTAGACCCGTCTATTAGGAATATCTAGTAAAAAGTAAAGAATACACAACACCGAGAAAATAATTTTTATTAGAACAAAAATAAACACATATTTTGACTTCATTTTTACTACCCCCACATACTTATCCACCATCCTCCCCAAAGACTGCTCCTACCGAGTCCCGAAACTGAATGTTTCATGTTATGAGTCACCTGAGGTCAGACAAAGCAACATGGCTCTCTGACTTGAGTTTAATTCAGGATTTCCAGCACCAGGCCTATGCATGCATTTAAAAATGAATAAGAATGTGCAGTGACGTTCAAAACGAGTCAGGCCGTATGGTCCGCGTACCTCTTATTCTTGATGTATGGAATTTATGAAGATTAACCCCTTCACCACCCGGTGACTTATTGTTTTTCATTTTCATTTTTTGCTCCCTTGCTTCCAAGAGCCATAACTTTTTTATTTTTGCATCAATATAGACATATTATGTCTTGTTTTTTGTGTTTCACTTTCAGATGCAATCATTTATTTTACCATATAGTATACAGGAAAATGGGGAAAAAGTTCCAAGTGCAGTGAAATTGCTAAAAAAAAGTGCAATTAAACGTTTGTGTTTTTGGGTTTTATTGTTGCCATATTCACTATATGGTAAAACTGACATGACAGTGTGATGCCTCAGGTTGGTACAAGTTTGTAGATACCAAATACGTATTTTTTTACTAGTATCTAAGTGGTGAAAAAAAAACCCGAAGTTTGAAAAAAAAAAGAATAACACTTTTTACGGAATGTTCTGCGACCCGTAGCGTCCTCATTTTTTCAGGATCTGGGGCTGTGTGTTGATGTATCTTTTGCGGCTTGAGCTGACGTTTCTAAAAATACAGTTTTTGGGTGGATGCGCTGTTTTGATCGCTTGTTATTACATTTTATAGCAATGTTGCGATGACCAAAAAAAACGTAATTTTGGCGTTTGGACCTTTTTTTCCATTACGCAGTTTAAGGCTTTCATTAATTGATTTTTTTATCTTTATATTTTTTTATTTTTCTAATACAGTTATTTTGAGTGGGGGAAAAGGGGTCCGGGGAGAGGGAGCGCACAGTCACTTTCCCCTACCAACGGTGATTGGCTCACCGTAATGTAACTACCATCAGCCAACCACCATGGCAACCCGGCGTTTTTTCCAGTTGAAGCGGCAAGTGCTGCGAAACGGCGAGCCGTCGTTCGCCGGCCCCCACTTCCTCTCCCCTCCTGATTTGTCTACACTAACACTAAGTGAGATGAAATAAAGGATTTCTTGGCGTCTAAAAGGGTGAGTGCTGCTTTTCTTTTTCTACTTGTGGATTAATAAATACTACACAACTCTCAGAGAAAAATATCTTTATTAGAACAAAACACAAACATATCTCAACTCCATTTTTATTACTCCTCCATGATTGTTCATCCAGAGTCTACAGGCAGAGAACAAGCATTCTCTTCCTGCAGAGTCTGAAATCACACTGACCGCAGGGACTCAGTAAATGATTTCACCCATGGCAGTCAGAGACTGCCACATGTGAGTGATGATGTCACTCGGTAAGTCACCCTGACTTTCCATAGCAGTGACCTCAAAATGTTGTCACTTGTGGGGGGTTTCTAACTGTTTAGGCACATAAGGGGCTATCCAAACAGGTCTTGACACCCACAGACCATGTCATCAAAATCTGTGTTACAAAATGTCACTCCCTCCCTTCAGAGCCCTGCACCCAAACAGTTATTTTCCGCCACATATGAGTTATCCTGTACTCAGGAGAAATTGCCCAACAAATTTTACAATCCATTTTATCCTGTTGCCCATGTGAAAATGAAAAAATTGAGGCTAAAAGAATATTTTTGTAGAGAAAGAAGTACATTTTCATTTTCATGGATAAATGTATGAAGCACCTGGGGTTCAAAGTGCTCACTATGCATCTAGATAAGATCCTTGGGGGTCTAATTTCCAAATTTGGGTCACTTGTGGGGGAGCTCCACTGTTTAGGCACACAAAGTCTCTCCATTCACGACATAGTGTTCGCTAATGATTACAGCTGATTTTCTGTTTGAAACGTCAAATGTCGCTCATTCCCGTCCCAGCCCTGCTGTGCACCCAACCAGTGTTTTTCTGCCACATATGAAGTATCAGTGTACTAAAAAGAAATTGGCCAACAAATTGTATGATCCATTTTATCCTGTTGCCCATGTGGAAATGAAAAAATTGAGGCTAAAAGAACATTTTTGTGGAAAAAAAAGTAATTTTTCATTTTCATGGCTCAATGTAAGAAGCAACTGGGGGTTCACAGTGCTCACCATGCATCTAGATAAGTTCCTTGGGGGATCTAGTTTTCAAGATTGAGTCAATTGTGGGGATTTCTACTGCTTACACACATCAGGAGTTTTCCAAACACGACATGGTGTCCGCTAAGGCTTGCAGCTAATTTTCCATTCCAAGAGTCAAATGGTGCTCCTTCTCTTCTGAGCCTTGCCATGCTCCCAAACAATGCTTTTTGACAACATATGGGGTATTGGTATATTCATCAAAAATTGCACAACAAATTTTATGGTCCCTTTAGTGCTGTCACCTTTGTGACAATACAATCGTTGAGGCTAAAATAACATTTTTGTTGGACAAATTAAAATGTTCATTTTTTCTTTACACATTGCTTGAGTTTCTTTAATGCACCTGAAAGGTTAATTATTTTGTTGCATGTGGTTGTATACCAAGGCTAGAGTCACTCTTGCGTCAGCCCTTACAATTGACGCAAGCGCAAAAAACTTTGAAATATTCCCTACAGTGCATTTGCGTTAATGCTATGCGCTGCCAGAGAACGCTGCCCCATAGAAACCCTTTGTTTAGCTTAGCAGTGGCCACACAGGGAGTGCGCTTTAGCTGAGCGCACAGGAAATGCTGTCTGCAGCATTTTCCTGTGCGCTGTGAAAAAGCACACACCCTACATGTCCTATGCTAAGCTAAACAAAGGGTTTTTATGGGGCAGTGTTCTCTGGCAGCGCATAGCGTTAACACTATGCGCTGCAGGAAACGTTTATAAGTTTTTAGCACTTGCGTCAGCCGTATGGGCTGACGCAAGTGTGACCCCTTAGTTTACTTAAAACCATATACAAGAAAATTATTAACCCTTCAGGTGCTTCAAAGAAATTAACTGACGAGGTTAGGATGCTGCTTCCTGGTCAAGATGGAGTGCTGCAACCACACCAAGCACTGCATCGTACACCACAACTGTGCCTCTGGGCAGCAGCAGTGGCAATTCTTCAGTTTGCATGGATGCCAAGCCTTGCCTAGCCTGGGCCTTTTTTCATATCATGAAGAATGACCCAACTCACGTTATCTGCAAAATTTGTCAAAAAAATCTAAGTACAGGAAAAAAGTCAATATTTTCACTACTACATGCATGAACTGTCACATGGACATGCAGCATAAGATACCGTGGCAAACTCAATGTGCTACAATACATCTTCGCGGGCCTGGCCAAACACAGACCACCCTGTCAAGTGCATCTACTGCTTGTTTCTCCTCCATCAGTGTGGGAACTGTTTTCAAACAGGCCTTTCATTGCAGAAGTTCCACCTGTTTATGCACAACAGGCAGTGTAATTGACAGTCCCATCAGCTGGTTTGGAAGTGTACACTCCTGCGTATGTAGACCAATGTGAGATATCGAGAGCAGCACATCTTTCTTAAGCCAATATAACATCTCTGCCTACACCTTTCTCAGAGTCTAGCAGTTTGCTGTGTACCCCTTACTCCACCCCCTCTCACCACAGCATACAGCCCTCAGTCCCAAAGATGTGGTCAAGTTAAAGACCTTACACATGCCAAAGCTAAGAGCTTGAAGTTCATCATATCCAAGCTGTTGGTGGATACAGAGGGTTTTCGAAAGCTAATGGCCATTGCAGTCCAATGGTACCAGTTTCCCAGTCATCACTACATTGCAAAGAAAACTGTGCCTGCGTTACACCAGCATGTCACAGATAATATCACTGCCTCCTTGATAAACTGTGTGTGACAGGGTGCATTTAAATACTGCCACCACTTGGATGAGTAAGCATGTCCAGAGGCATTACATGTCGCTGACTGAGAACTGGGTGACTCTGGTGGCTGTAGGAGAATGGCTGCTCTACAAGTCTTATCATTCCCATTGTTTGAGGGTTAAACCTCTGTTTATAGCACTTCCTACACTTCCTCCTCCACCTCCTCTAAGGCCTTCACATGCACCCAAAACATCCCTGTTAATGTAACACGCATTCCAACTGTGCAGAAGAGATCCATTACACCTCCTTATTGTGCTACCAACAGGGCTGAATGTCATCAGGCTGTGTGTACATTAAAATTCCTGGGGGATGTGAGTCACAGTTGAACAGTCGTGGAAATCTTTGGAGACCTAGTTTGATCAATGGTTGTCTCCATTGAACCTGTAGACAGGGAAGGCCATGTGTGACAATGCTGCAAACCTGGGTGTAGCACTACACGGATGCAAGTTAACACACGTGCCTTGCATGGCTCACTTCCTCAAACTGATTGTCCAGCAATTTCTAGGCCACTACTCTGGTCTAGATGTGCTGCTGCAGAGGATACAGTCACTGTGTGCTCACTTCTGCCATTCGCACCCCGGGGCTCAATGCTTTGCAATGCTACAGAGGTCTACCAGTTAACCGCCTTAGGCTGGGGTTAGGCTGGGGTTACACATGAGCCCTTGGTCCGTTTTTGGCTTCATATTTGTTAATTTTTTTTTCTGAGTCAAAAAACTGACAGAAAAACGGATTGGATGTAATAAACACCCTGTCTGTTTTTTTCTGGACCTCAAAACCTTGCTCTGTCCGTTTTTGAGCCAAAAACGCTGCTAGCAACGTTTTTGGCATCAGTTAAAAAACGCATGCGTTTTTTTAACATGGGGCCCTATGGGAAACGCATGCGTTAACGCATGGCATATATAGCCACTTGCATTAACGCATGCGTTAACGCACATGCGTTTTTAAGGAAAAATAATGAAAAAATGACTAAGTCCAAAACCGTTCAGGGGTGTAGGAGGCTCAAAAAGCACCCTATAAAAAACGGATTGGTGATGAAAATCACTTCCAAAAACGGACTTCTATGTGTAACTCCAGCCTTATATGGGATATGCCGACTCGATGGAATTCAAGTCTGCAGATGTTGCAGAGACTGTAGTAGCAGTGATGAGCCCTGTGCAGTATGGCTGTGGTCACAGTAGCATATTGCACTAGCGTTTTTGGAGACCTGCATTTCCAAAAACGCATGTCAAAAACGCACCCATAGGCCCCCATGTTAAAAAACGCATGCCCTAATAGCAAAAACGCATATGTGACTGTGCCATGCGTTTTGGTGTGCGTTTTGAAAAACGCACAGAATATGAGAACATTCAGCGTTTTTGTGGCATTTGCAAAAACGCATGCGTTTCCATAACATGGGGCCCTATGGGAAACGCATGCAAAAACGCATGTGTACAATAGACACATTCCAAAACGCATGCGTTTTAGGAGATTGGTCTTTTCAATGTAGAAAATGCTAATCAGCCACAACTGAGCAATCCAGCCCATAAATAGGGGGAAGGGCATGAGGAAGGCAGACCATCCCCCCCGTGTGGTCAGGACAGGTGTACAGCAGCATCCTCCAAGGTATGAACACAGTCTGTAAATACATGCCTCTATGTTGTAACAATTGTTGTGCTATTGTGTGCTATGTCAAACATGTTCACCAAATGTTTAAACATATGTTGTTTAGATGAGTTCTCTGTCGGATTCCCTGGACATGGAGGTCCTGGAGGGACCAATCTCCCTTCTGAGTCTGCTGTGAGTTCCTTATACACACATATATGTCCTTAAACATGTTGTCAAGCACATATATGCGTAACCATGTTGTTTTGAACATGTTAATGAGTCCCCGTCACTAATGTATGCCACACATCTCAGCAGTGCGTGTGCTAACTTGCCCTCTGCAGCCTGAAACCATGTATACCTGACCATGCAACATGGCTGCTGCCCTTAGCTCATTGATCCCCAAAACCATACACGGGACCTTTGAATGTTTTGTGCAGTGGCCCATATGTGCCATAGTCCACACTGTATGCAAAATGTCACTGTTCAAGATGTATTAGCAGCCATATGCACATACTCGTACATTGTAAGGATGTTGTTAGACACTAGTGTCCTATTAGTGGTGTGCATGTGTCGCACCCTGAAGCAGGTGCCATGTGGCCTGTGACATGTTGTTCCTGGGCCGAATGTTAGTTTTATCACACAAATTAGAAGGTGGCATGCTGTGGACACTTTGTGTGACTTCAGTCCTTAACTAAAGTGTTTGTGCATGTGGACATGTTCACACACCTGCACTCTAAGGGCGCCTTCACACTGGCGTTCCCCTCCGCAGCGTTCTGTGGAGGTGAATGACCATGTGTAGGCACCGGGCGGCAGCTCCTATCTTTACAATGGGAACGGCCGGTGCTGCGTTTGGCAGCGCATGACCGTGCGCACCCATTCACTACCATATGTGAACTGTGTGCAGGTGGATGCCTACGCACAACTCACACACTCCTGGCCGCACCAGGGACGCAACATGTTGCATCCTGGTGCGGGCGGGAGTGTTAAAGTTGTGGCCAGGCATCCGCCTGCGCACAGTTCACATATGGGAGTGAATGGGTGCGCACGGTCATGCGCTGCCAAACGCAGCACCGGCCATTCCCATTGTAAAGATAGGAGCTGCCGCCCGGTGCCTACACATGGTCATTCACCTCCACAGAACGCTGCGGAGGGGAACTCCAGTGTGAAGGCGCCCTAAGTATGTAGTGGACCACCACTAAATACTTACATTGCACGTGTGTGGACATGGGCTATGCCACTTTGGTGGCCATAACGTCATGTGCCCACAAATGTTGTGACGCATATCACCCCATGAAAATGTAATGTGGCTCCATTTTGCTTGTTTCACAGAGCTCTTCAGTCAGCTGGACATCCGTGCCACCCCCACCAAAACGTGTAAGTGTACTAAGCCACTTTTTGACAGATAAACCAAAAAACTGATAGTGTGTATGTGTGTGTGTGTATGAATATCTGCCCTTCTCATGTACACCGTTGCAACTAGACCCACAAAATGTAACACACACACGTCAGCACCCCAGGAGCGTGATAGGCTATGTTGTGAGGCAAATTTACAACCACGCGCATTACAATTAGCAAAAAAAAGTTGGCCCATAGCTCCATAATGTTTAAACAAATTACATCAACAAGTTGCCAGTTGTAAATGAGAGGGCCTTATTGATATCGCCAAAGACTGAAAGCACATACCACCATATAATTACTAAGGTGGTAGCCCAACATTACATATTCAACATGCATGCGGACATGTACTGTATACACACCAAACGCACACAGAGTAACATCAAGGGTATATCCGCTAAGGTCCATGGGCAACAGTGCATACTCACATCACACCCAAACACCACACTCCACAAACAGACACACACAAGACAGACCCCCTCCCCCCAAGGGGAGACACACACACACCCTATACCAACACATGCAATCACCACAAATGGACACACACATACACAGACAGACACAGATGTGCAACAATAACCTCACACAACTTGCCTCATATGTGTGCTATATGTAAGATCAAGACCTCAACATTGCATTACAAACAGCAAAAGTGCAACACATGTGTCATATAGGGACTTTACGCTTATGTGACTCACATGAGCTGTCTATTATGTGTATGTGTGAGGTAACATATACTGGCCGGGCATGGGGAGGGTTTAGTGTTATCTGGCGATTTATTATGCTGCCTATAACAACCACTCACAGCTCCGCTTCTATTTTCCTAAAGGTCATTAATATGACATCTCCATTGTTATTGTTTATAAAGTTAACATCATTTATTTAATAACCCTGCCCTAGCTGCGTAATACAGCTATTTCTGTAATCAAATTGTTTGCACTTGGCAAGGTCCCAGTGAAATGTCGGCCATCATCTAAATATGGTACATGTTTTTTTGAGGCTCCAGGTCATGGCCAGGGGCGTCACGACAACAGGTGGCGGGGTTGCCCTCACACATGGGACCTGTAGCCTAGGGTGGCCCCAAAAATCCATTGTGCCCATATTCAAACCATAACAATTTTAACTACTTTCAATTATTGTTGGGCCCGTTGTACGTTTGCCATTGACCCATCAGGGCCTGAAGCTACGCCCCTGCTCATGGGTCAGACCTGTCCCTGATCACATGGTCACATGTGTTGTTTGGGGTTACCAATACGCAGCACTAAATCAGTCAAGCACCTTGTGTTAAAATATTGCCTTCATACATTCGCTACATTATTGATTTGACAATGTGACATGTAGCTAAGGTGTTATACTGTGTACTAATATATGCGTACCTTAACGTGATTTTTGTTTCTTTGGTTTAGAAGCTTACCAAGACTGTGGAGCCACCACAACCCATGGCCAAAAAACACAGAGGCCCCAAGACAACAACCAAACAACAACATCATAAGGTAGGCAGCTACCCACTGACTCATGTGTGCCCATGTTCTCACACACGCAGGAAATGTAGAGATTGGGGTCCGCTACATACTGGCTTATGCACGGAGAATGGAAGGTGTGTGTGTGCGTGCACTTTCCAAACACACCGCCCCTGGTAACACAATGTGTACTGAGGTAACCAGCTCACACAGAAGCATGCATAGTGTCCGCTGTGGCAGGGTGGACCAAGAAACAATGTGAGCAGCAACTACATGTGTGCTCTGTGAAATAAGACAATAGCCATCCTTGTCTGTGAGCTGGTTATTACAACACCCATGTGCCACACGGGGCCTGCCTCCTCATAAAGCACACACACACACACACACAGGCCCTTCTCTGTAAAAAACCCAAGTGTGTAGCAAAACAACGCAACATACTATGAACGCATGTGTGTGGACATGGCCTGGTAAATGATGTTGTTTGTTCAAAACATGTACACATCACACATATTTCTGTGCTAATAGTGTTAACGTATGTTGTAGGAGCCACAAAACTACCGCCCTGAGTTTAGAATTGGTCACACTTCCCCTTGTGTAAGGCTTGGTCTACTAACATAGAATGTTCAAAGAAGGGGGATGTAACTACAGCCCTTAAATGCGGCATACAGTCCATTGGCCATGTGCACACACCTCTGCTATTCAGTCTCATAGCAAGGATGTAGCACAGACACGTAAAATCACAACAATGGAGGTGTGTGTCCAGGCACATGTCTTCACACTTTCATTTGGCTTTGCCATCTGTTGACGAAGTGACCTACAGGCAAAATGTCGGTGTTCTTAAAAAACATACACTGTGTGTGGCACTCCAACCATGCTCCTTCACACCCCTGTGTGAAACACATACAGAAACACGGTATTTGCAGCTATGTTTATGTGTGATGTGGCCTTCATGATGCCCACACATGCCACTAACATGTTGTATGCCTCTGCAGACTGTCCAACCATCTCCACCCAGACATCGGCAACCAAGTATACCTAGCAATGTGTCTACGGCATCTAAGGTGGGTACAGTGACGGTACACTTTATACAAATGTCATCAGCTCGTGTGTCCGTACCACTACACGTATTACAAGTGGCAGCTTGGAGCCTTGCCTCCATGTTGCCACCTTAAATTTTGTGAACACTTGGCCCATCAAACACACATGTCATGTGTCTCTTTCATATGTGTGATGATTGTGTGGATGTTCCTCTCATGTAGGTGACTGCAACCAGTCGCCAGTGTGTCGGGAAGCCCAAACAAACACGACTTCGCATCGACATTGATGCCCTCATCAATCTACTGCAGCATCATGAGCTTTTGTGGGACCCCGCTCATCCAGACCATGGAAACAGTGTGAAGCGGCGGTCCGCTTGGCGCCACATTTTGCCCCAGGTCCGCACGGACTATCTCGACATGACGTCCGAGGAGCAGGAAGTGTTTGGTAGGTGTCCCATAAACCTTGCACATGTCACACATGTCACTGGACATGTTGGAACAAAACTGTCTATTACAGGGGTGGCAAACTGGAGGGCTCGAGGGCCGCACACAGTTCCGGTTTTGTGTGTTTCCTCACAGTTTTGCAGTTGATAATGTGATTACCAACTGTCAAATGCCTTGGAAAGCGTGAAAACATGGACTGTGTGCTTCCCTCAAGCCCTGGAGGTTGAGACCCCTGCTCTATGATGTTGGCCCACAAATGTAATGTGTTGTATCCTGCTCTTGTGTCGTAATGTAGCTGGGAAGCTGAAGGTCAGATGGAGATCAATGAAGGATTCCTACATTAAACATGTCCGGAACTGGGCCCAGTACAGAAGTGGTGCAGCGGCAAGGCCCACAACTAATTATAAGTATGCCCCAATGATGGGCTTCCTCGATCGGATTTCTGAAGACCGCATGTAAGTGCCTGTTTGTGGTTAGGGACATGTGTTGGGGCTGAATGGCGTTGTCACTTATCCATATTTGTGTGTTTTACCAATTCCATAGGACACACAGCAGTGCCCCAGCCCCATCATTTGCCAACATGCACACCAACGGGGACGAATTGCCCGAGATGCCTGCCGAGCCCACCCAGGAGAGTACCCCAAGTGTGCCCATACAGCCACCAGCCCCCACAGCTGCGGACCCAACAGCTAATGTGCCCATCTCCTCCACACCCACAATATTGCCCAGGACAAGGCAAAGGCGCCGCACATATGGCCCTAATGCACAGCAAGATGACATGATCCTCCAGGCCGTGCATCGCCTGGAGGAGCATGTCATCCGTATTCAAAATGCACAACAGCTGCCACAGCCGGTTGCTGTGGCACAGCCTGACCCACCGGGCTCCATCGAGAGGGCTGAGTGGCGGGAGTTTCTAAACTCCTTTCTATCTGATCTGTGCTCCCTCAATGTGGCTGACAGGGCAGCCTTTAAAATAGAGATGTCCCAAATGGTCTCAAAATATGTTGTAAAACTGCCCATACAACTCACAATGGTCCTTGGAGATGAGGGCCTGGAGGCCGAATAATGTGTGTTTGTTTAAATAATTTGGTTATGCTGTTATGTTTTAATGCTGCACAAGACGTGTAATTGTGTGTTGTGAAAATTATTTGTTCGGTTACATTGACCCAAAGCAGGGCGACAAGAATATTTTTTTATTTATGACCAAACGACAACAAAAAAACCATACTCTTTTTTGCCAAGTCACATGTTTGTTTGTGTGTTTATTGAGTACGATGATGGTAATTTCATGGTGGACCTTGTTTTAACAAATAGCCACTGTTTAGTGGATTTTAAAACCAATTGGGTGGCCAAAACCCCCTTCTGGGGCTTCCACACATATCCAACAGGTTTGCCTTCAAAATGATGGACATGATGTATCAAACATCTTGCCGTGTGTCCCTTTGAAGTTGTGGTGTGGTTGTTTCACAATTACTGTGGCTTACAATGTAAATGTTCAACAACTACCACCATGTAGTGTTCCACAACACCCACTACTGCCAGGTGCCAGGGACCAAATATAGTGGGACAGTCCTAACAACTATGTGGGCTCATTGTGCACAATGACAACACATACCTTAGCGGGTGGACAACAAGTCCAACATCACATACAACATTTTCTCTAACCACACCAATGCCACCCACAAGACACATATGTTACATAAGACAAAGACAGGCAATGTGTTGAGTGTTGACTACTTTATACAGGCAAACTCAACAAATACCAAACATAAATGACAGTGTTGTGTACTATAAACCTTTGGCACAAGTTCCAGCATGAAAACAACACAAAATTACCCGACACGTGAATGTGGATGTGACTGTCCAGCTGGCATCATCAAATAATCTGCAAAACGATTTCGCACGTCTATGGCGGAGGCGGATGAACGTACTGATTGTGGTTGAATGGCAAGAAGGTCACACTCCCACTCAGAGGGCACTAACACTTAGGGATCATGAAGCAAGACATAGTTGTGTAGGCATACACAAGCCTTGACCACACTATCCACATTTCTGGGCAACAATTGAATGGTGGTTAAAAGGACACGCCATTTTGCAGAGAGAATACCAAATGCACATTCCACAGATTGCCGTGCTCTACTGAGGCGCATATTAAAATTGCTGCGCATATGGTCTAGGCCTCTGCTGCTGTAGGGCTTTATGAGATTCGGATGCATCTGGAATGCCTCATCTCCGATTATCACGTGTGGCACATTGGGATCTGTTGTGCCAGGTAATGGGGCTGGTGGTGGAATATTAAATCTGCCCTGGTACAATGCTTGGCCCATATTGCTTGCCTTGAATACACGGGCATCATTCGCACGTCCATAGGCCCCAATGTCCACAGCCACAAAGCGAGAATGGCCGTTAGCAATGGCCATGAGCACTATGGAGTGGTATTTTTTATAGTTGAAAAATAGTGATCCCCCATGTGGTGGCTTGCGAATTCTGATATGCTTGCCGTCCACGGCTCCAACACAATTCGGAAATTGAGCAGCATCACGAAACACTTCAGCATTCTCTTTCCAAATTTGTTCAGTGGTGGTTGGCATGACTGAGGGCTGTAGTTTAGCCCACAATATATCGCACGTCTCAGGAACAATCCCACTAATTGTTGACCTCCCAATTCGGAACTGGAAATGCAACGACGCATAACTCTCCCCGGTGGCCAAGTACCTGTGAAATGGGAAAAGTCAAGACAATGACTTCGGCAGACACACACATCTGTACAGGTGAGGATTAGTACGCAATCGCTTTACAGACATGTACACAATGACATAACTATTATCACATTTGAACCTACAACCCATCTGATTAATACACCAAGTAGTGAAGGGCGTATTGGACCTCATAAGTACAAGGTGCTACGTGGAACCTATTAACTCAACCAACGAAAAAACGTATAATGCACCAAAATAACAGGTATAGGAGAATTGTTCAGTTGCAAGTAAAAATCTTCATTTTATTACATTTAAAAAACAACAGACAAAATCCATAACCAGTAAATACATAGAAGGAGGGTGCAGACAAGCTAGGAGACAGAACGAACTCTGTGCCTCAAGGTTCAGCAACCATCTGTAATGTAATTCACAACCGGGGCACAATGCATAACAAGAGTAGCGGGTTTATACAGAAATACAATCCAATGCATAAAAACCATGATCATATAAATAGCATTACATTGTTAAAAGGAGTGTACACTGTAACCCAATGAATCTTACATGGTACTGCAGCTGAGGTAGATGGGAACCTACACAGAGTGAGTGGAGAGGCACAGAGTGTCAGAGCCCCGACACATGTGTTTCCCTGTTTTCTTCAGGGGGCCGTGGTGGGGTGTGTGAAGTGAGACCGGTATATATGGGCGTCCCTACTGGATGCAGCTGTGGCTTATTGAGTGGCGCATGCCCGCCCCCTTACCTCGTATCAGAGGTGACTGTGATAGCGGTCGCAGGTGAGGATCCGGAGGAGGGAAACTTCCCAATGACGTCTTGTAACTCCGGGGCCCCGCCCACCGCGACCGCGTCACAGTCACATGATCGGGCCGGTTGGCGCATGCGCACTAAGCCAAGCAAAGGAAGGAATGATAACGCCGCTGATGGTGCCGTGAAAGGGTAATTAACCCTTCACTAGGCACTATATCAGCGGTCTGAATAGTATTCCTGGCTATGTGACCATCCTTTACCTAATACATCACCTGGAGGGGGAACATGCAAAAATGTTTGTTTATAGCACATGACATTGTCACACACACAACAGTATGCTGATTTACAGCCATCAAAGTGCTTCATCCAGGGTATAGGTGGTAACAGGTCCTGGAGGCATACAGTTCTAACTGTCACATCCATTGTGCGACTCAGTCTGTGGTTGCATGTTTTCCACTTCCAACAAGGGGAACCCACAATTCCGGAATCCAGATATATATAAACTAAAAGTGAAAATAAAAACACACACATATTAAAATACCATACTGACAATAGGGACAGTTCTCAAAGGAGAAAAAGAACAGAACAGCTCAATAAAAATAGGATAATTTAGAAACATAGAGATGGGGAACAAGGGAAAATTTACAAGGGGCATGGGGGAAGGGGGCAGCCACACGGTCCCTCTACTGAAGAGCCGATATACACACAAAGTGAATACTATCACCAGAAGTCTAGTTAAAATAACCTGTAGATCGCACTTATCCAGAGACTCGCAGACCACAGCCGTTAGACCCATTTAAAGCGCCATGATAGTAGATATCACTTTCACATATCACAGATTCTTTCTAAGGAAAAAGTATATGGGGGAAGCCCATTCATCTCGGGGGGATGACTAGAAGGGGTAGCTATTGCTGCCAGATTCAATGGCAGCAAAAGATGACTCAAGCAAGTGTAGTGTACCAAAAGACTTGCAACCGTGTTCACGGAACAGCGGAATGTACCTATCTCTACAGCTCAGAAAGACTCAGCAGAGTTCGCTCTGATCAAGGGGCAAAATGCCGTGCTGTGTGGCAAAAACCAATATCTATTAATATATATGTATATACACGTAGATGTACAGGGGATGCCACCTGCACGCGCCATCATGCATATAGGTATATACAAGGGGTATTAGCATCTTAGGGTGGAGTGGGTCATGAGCATGTTTCTGGGGACGGAGGTTACAGGAACGGAGAGAACGTTAACCGTTCATTGAGCCCATTTGGCGACAGAGTCCCCAGCCTGTGAATCCAGCGGCATTCCAATTTGGCCAGAGTCTTTTTAGATCTCCACCTCGTATCCCCAGATGAACTTGGTCTATGCCGCGAACTCTAAGGCTGGAGGGATCACACTGGTGATGTAGTTTAAAATGTCTCGGGATGGTTCTCAGAGTGGTCAAGTCATCCACCTTTACTGCCCCCTCAATCCCCTTCACATGCTCACGGACCCTTCTCCGCAACTCCCTTGATGTCAACCCTACATATACAAGGTTACAGCTGCATGTGGCATAGTAAATTACCCCCATGCTGCTGCATGAGATATACCGCCTAATCTCAAAGTTCTTTTTTCCGTCAGCACTAGCAAAGTGTGTAGCTCTAATGATATTTCTACATGATAGGCAGGATCCACATGGATAACACCCCCATTTCGGCTTTCCCGTGTTAAATGGAAAGACCGAATTACGTACGTAATGACTATGAACAAGGGTGTCACGTAGACTCCTGCCCCTCCTTGCTGTCATTAGTGGACGATCCGGGATATAATCCCGTAGGACTGGATCACTTTTGAGAACTTGCCAGTGTCTGTTGAGAATGCCTCTGATAGCGTGCCATTGGTTATTATACGTCGAAATGAACCTCACCACGGGTTTGTCAGTTTTTTCCTCCGGGTTTTAGAGCACAATAAGGTGTTTCTTGGGGTCGCTCTTGCTCTCCTATAGCCTTTTTTAATGCTTCGATTGCTATACCCTCTGTCCACAAAACGCTCCACAACCCATCTGAGCAGGGAAACATATTCCACATGCTGATCTCCCACCAGTGTCAGTGGTGACAAACAGGTCATCTGGCTGATGTTTTCGTCTCCACCCCTGTCTGCAAATAGGCTGCTGGCTGTGTGGGATCTAGCAAACAAATGTCAGCTCTTTAGCCACAAAGACACTGGCGTGAGATCACCTGTGGCTGGGCATCATGTCCAGGCTGCGTGCGCTGATTGGCGGCGCAAAACGGTATACATTACACTGAGATCCACAGTGTTCTCCCGCATTGTCATGCTGAGGACAGTGTGGCTCCATTGAGATTCATGCATGGTTCATGTGGTTGGGGGCTGGTGCAGATTTCACAAACACCCGCAACTGCACGACAAATGCACCAGGCTGCGTCAGAAGTGCGCACAAATTGTGGCCATCAAACACAAAATGCCACAAAACACAGCCAAACACAGGCACATGGGTTCCCATGGGAAATTGTGGAACGCAGTGCGCAAGTGTTTGGCTGCGTTACATACGCAGCTTTGACAAACACTAGGGTGAATGCAGCATAAGGGGCTGGTGGACTCAGTGTACTCATCCTGATTGTGGTGCGGCAATATACCTGGTTTATCCATGCTGGTGCTGTGATGACAGAAATTACACTTTTTTTGTAAAGGTAGGCTAGGGTCACATTTGCGATGTGCCCCTAGCCTGCCGGATTCCGGTATTATCTTAGAACTTTTTCCAGCGCCGCATAGCGTTTCCGCTATGCGGTGCTGGAAACCGCTGCCCTTAGTTACCCGCTGTTTACCTGCACGACCTGTCACACAGGCAGCGGCTCGGAGGGCGTTTTACAGCGCCGCACAGGAAACCGTTGCAGACACGATTTCCTGTGCGGCGCTGTAAAACGCCCTCCCAGCCGCTGCCTGTGTGACAGGTCGTGCAGGTAAACAGCGGGTAACTAAGGGCAGCGGTTTCCAGCACCGCATAGCGGAAACGCTATGCGGCGCTGGAAAAAGTTCTAAGATAATACCGGAATCCGGCAGGCTAGGGGCACATCGCAAATGTGACCCTGGCCGTAGACATTTTAGAAACACCGAGGCCGTAATGTGTATACGGGATGGACAGGCCCCCTACGGACATCACACCCACTCATGTGGCAATATAGTAATGTGATGTGCAGATGTATATTAGGCATCTCCTGGTGCCTTGGGACATTTTCCCAAAGGCAGCCACCCGGTGCACGCTGAGCAAACATCATACGATACATGATGTACATATAAAATGTGCATTGTGTTATGTTATGCCGCCTTAGGCCCCTTTCACATCAGCGTTTTTGGCAAATTGCGGCCGATGGGGTGAAGACGCCACATTGTCCCCAATTAATGCATAACTGCCACACTTGCGGCACAGTTGCAGCAAGCACCATGCAATGTCTATGGTGCTTGCCGTAAGGCTGCGGCAGGTGCGCTATTGGCACTTGCGGCCGGTAGGGCAACCAAAAACACACAGTCAGCACCGGTTGATTTTGCCACCGCACCTGCCGCAACTGCCGAAACGGCACTTGCTACACCTGGCGCACCCTTACCACAAGCCACATAGACATTGCATGGTTGTTGGCGCTACTGTGCGGCAAGTGTGGGGTTGATGCAGTAATTGCTCACGATGGGCGTTTAACGAAACATCTGCGGCGATGAGCAACACACGCTGATGTGACAGGGGCCTTATCCAGTAGGTGTATGGCCTTTGCAGCACCATTGTTGCACGGTGTAAGCCATTGTCCACACACCTGTGCTCCAGTATTTTGGGATTTGTGCGCTAAATAAGTTGATTCTGGCAAAGAAGCGCAGGTGCGTGTATGCGGCTGCTTACACCAGCGGCTGACCCTGTTTACCCAATGTTTCTCATGCTCCACACTTGAGACAGCAGCCTGCATAGTCGCAGCTTTTCCAGGGCGCACAGGGCAACTGTGGTTTCAGCATTTACCTGTACACTCACACTAAGCAGACACTATACAGGCTGCTGTATAAAGTGGTTAGCAGGATTCACATAGGGTAACCAGGGACAGCAGCTGCTGGAAGGTGCCGCACACATGCACCTGCGCTTCATTGCCAGTATTAACTTATTTAGCGCACAAATCCCGAAATACTGTAGCACAGGTGTGTGGACAATGTGTATCATATTCACACAGACAAAAAAACATTGAAGCCTAGGCCAGCCCAGGAGAAGCAGAACACATATATGTATAATGTGTGGACATGACATCCCACAAGTGATAAAATACACATACCTCAGTGTCACTACAAGCCGCTCAGCAGGTGAGATGGCGTTGCGCCCACGGTTGTTGTGGCGACTCAGATCCTCACGGACAAGGTCGAGGAGTGCATCAAAAGTGGGTATTGTCATCCTGAGGTAGCGCTGAAACTTCTGCGGGAACCTGCGCAATTGATTGTACAGGACATGAAATGCTCCATACTGCGGTCTCACAATATTGACTTCATGGACCCACAATCGACGGCGTCGCTGCAGTTGACGCTGGCGTCTACGCCAAAGCAGATAACGTAGCTCAAACACCACAACCTCCATCACTCTCTCCCAGCACAAACAGAGCAAACAACACAAAAAATGGTTATCTGTATGGCAATGTGCATCACTCACATGTAGAGGCTCTGTTTTATTGAGTTGTGGGTGTGTTTAAGTAATTTGGTCCATTCCTAATCTACATGTGACATCCCACATATGTAGCCCCAACAACATGCGTTTTTGTGTTCACATACTGCATTGTGTTCACTTTCAAATCCACAATTGGGCACTTATGAAAACGCATGTACAAACGCATGGTGTTTTTGTAACATTTAGTGCCTTCAAAAACGCATGCGTTTCCCATAGGGGCCCATGTTATGAAAACGCGTGCGTTTTGCAAAAACGCACGTGTTTTTCAAAACGCACAGAAAAATAGTGCTTGCACTATTTTTGGGTGCAGATTTGAAAACGCACACAAAAACGCAGGGTGCCATCACACACCTTTAAACACTCATGTTGACTTGAAAAACGCATGTAAAAACGCATACGTTTTTAAAAGACACTAAAAAAACGCATTTCAACTGTGACCACAGCCTATGTCATGATGTATATGAAGTGGTCGACAGGGAAGGGGGTACTTGGGCACTGAGGCTGATGGCGGCTTCGATGGGAAATCATAGCTGGTCGATCCCCAGTCCCGTGCGCTGGACCCTCAATTGCGGGGAATGGTGGGGGGATAAGAGGATTTTTAACATGACGCCACCTATGGTACCTGGTAACGGGTATACCAGTGCTGCAGTCAGCTGCTGAGGTGATGGTGGGTGCACCAGAGTGTGGTATAGCTCCCCACAGGTGGAGCTTTACCTCAGGGCAGCGGGGATGGATGAAGTGAGTAGTAGTTGAGTCTTTGCAGACAAAGCGGTGAATTGTGGCAGTTAGCCAGGCACACAGACACACAGGGATTGTTTCGGTACCTTTTACTGGTGACAGGGTAACAGGTACAGTCCAGAAAAATAACCAGGTCCCTGATGCAACTTGGGACTTCCACCTTAGAAAGTTAGGAGGCCTCCTCTGTCTCTGTGCTCTGTGATTTGGGATGAGTCCTGCCTGTGCTTGAACCCACCGCTTCTTCTCCCTTCCAGGGCTTCGCTCTAAACTGACCTTGAGGTCCTTCTGTGGGCTCCTTGTTTCTCCTATGGCTTCTGGTCCTGTATTTGGTCAGTTTTAGCGTCTCTTACTTAACTTGCTTTAGAGATGAACTCCTCCTGAGTCTTCTGGGCTTTTGCTGTTGCACTAAATGCTGGCAGCATCGGACTCTGGTGTCCGGGTGTACTATAGGGAGACCTTAACTGGTTCCCTCACTTAATTCCCTGCTTTCTCCACTTGCCTCCGACCCTTTACCTAGGGTACAACACAGCGGTCAGTGGTCCCTGGTCCTGGGCCTGGATCCTTCCCAGCGACCAACTCCTCACTCCTCCAGCTCTCTCCACTGCTCACTGCAGAGTCTCTCCTGTGACTGACTCTTGGGACTGACTAACTGCTCCCCTCAGGCCTGGGTGTTTTAAAGGGGCACTGGCATAAGGCAGCCAGTAGAGCTCCCCCTTCAGGTCTGGGGTGGAAGATGTGGTGTACTGTGCGAACCAAGGTGTAATTCCCTCCTTGCACTGGTGCATCCTGTGGCAATCTCCTGCAGGGGTGCCACATATAGCCCTGGCCAATGTGATCCAGAGGTGGGGCACATTACACTTGTGGAGTGGGCATAGATCAAGAACCTTTGCACCCTTCTGCACAGTTTTGAAATGGCTGCCAAGATGTTTAGTGCTGACGATGCTGTTATCAGCATGATTATTCCATTCGTCTACATGCTGAAGCACTCTTAACCAATGTGCTGAATCAAGTGGTGGTCCAAGAGTAAAAAGTGGAAGTAGAGGAGGAGAAAGATGCAGAAAGAATAACAAGATGTGAAAGGTTCGGACTGTCATCAGCACAATGACGGGTGGCATAAGAGAGTGGAGAAGAGTTATCGAAGAGGGCTCATGGTAGTAGCAAAACTGTTGATGAAGGTGAAGAAGCTGAGGAAGAAATGGAACAGGATGAGGAGGAAGAGGTGATAGGCATCAAAGAGGTAGCAGATGAGGGAGCTATTGATCACCTTTCTGTTGTGTGTGGTTGATGGGAGAGGGTGGAGGAAAGAAGCGGGAATGTTACTTTGCCGTCACCCACACAACAAGGACTTGGGCCTCATGAATGCACAAGACACATTCATCTCACTAGTATAATATTTTAACTCTGGGGCAATTCATGCCACTTTAGTGGTGACAGCGCCTCATTTTTTTAAAAAAGGAGACTCTTGTTAATGGTCTCCTTTCTGTGTGGTGCATAACTTGAGCTAGACCCACTAAGCAAATTTCCACTCCTGACAATCCTGCACCTCTTCCTGAATATTTATCCTTGAAATGCTGGGCCAAGGTCTCCTGCCTTGCTGCCTTTGTGGTCCAATACAAAATCTATCTAAAAAGTTAATAGATAGAACAGAACACAATGGGTCTTATCGCTAAGGATCATTAACACACTTATGATTGCACTAGGTGTTGGCCTGATTCTAACGCATCAGGTATTCTAGGATATAGAAATAGAGATTGCATTGTGAAGGCGGTGAGGGTTGAATTGGGAGGAACTTTGAAGAAGGAGCGGCGGGGAAAGGACGGCGTGGCAGGGGGGAGGAGGGAGGACAGAGCAGCAGGGGGGAGGAGGATGGAGGACAGAGTGGCAGGGGGGATGAGGATGGAGGACGAAGCGGCGGGGTGGGGGAGGATGGAGCAGCACAGGCAGGGGGAGGACGGAGGATGGAGTGGCAGAGGGGAGGAGGACAAAGGAAGGAGGAGGAAGTGGTGGGGTGGGGGAGGATGGAGCGGCACAGGCAGGGGGAGGATGAAGCACAGAGCAGCGGGAGGTGGAGGACAGGATGAAGCGGCAGGGTGGGGGAGGACGGAGCAGCACAGGCAGGGGGAGGATGGAGGATAGAGTGGTGGAGGTGAGGAGGACAAAGGAAGGAAGGAAGGTCAGCGCAGCAGCGCGGTGGGCAGAGTGGTCAGTGCAGCAGCGCAGTGAGCAGAGTGGTCAGCGCAGCAGCGCGGTGGGCAGTGGTCAGTGCAGCAGCACGGTACGCAGAGTGGTCAGCGCAGCAGTGCAGTGGGCAGGTGGCGGGGGCAGGATGGAGCGAGCGGGGCAGGATGGAGCCGGTGGGGCAGGATGGAGCCAGCGAAGCAGGATGATGGTCGGGGGGCAGGATGGAGATGGCGGGGCAGGCTGATGGTGGAGGGGCAGGATGGTGGGGAGGGGGCAGGATAGTGGTGGGGTGCAGGATGGAGCGGCACAGGCAGGGGGAGGACGGAGCGGCAGGGAGAGGATGACTCACAGAGCGGCGGGGGGTGGAGGACAGGATGAAGCAGCGGGGTGGGGGAGGACTGAGCAGCACAGGCAGGGGGAGGACGGAGGATAGAGTGGTGGAGGTGAGGAGGACAAAGGAAGGAGGAGGAAGCAGGGGGTGGGGGAGGATGAAGTGTCACAGGCGGGGGAAGGACGGAGCGGCAGGGGGAGGACAAAGCACAGAGCAGCGGGGGGAGGAGGATGTAGGATGAAGTGGCGGGGTGAAGGAGGACAGAGCAGCACAGGCAGGGGAGGACAGAGGATGGAGTGGTGGACGTGAGGAGGACAAAGGAAGGAGGAGGAAGCGGTGGGGGAGGATGGAGCGGCACAGGACAGGGGGAGGACGGAGCAGCAGGGGGAAGGACAGAGGGAAGGGGGAGGACAGAGCTGGCAGGGGAGGACAGAGCAGCAGGGGGAGGACAGAGTGGCAGGGGAGGACAGCGGCACAGGGAGACGGAGAGCACAGAGCGGCGGGGAGAGGAGGATGGAGGACGAAGCGGCGGGGTGGGGGAGGCCAGTGCAGCACAGGCAGGGGGAGGACGGAGGATGGAGTGGCAGAGGGGAGGAGGACAAAGGAAGGAAGAGGAAACGGTGGGGTGGAGGAGGATGGAGCGGTCACAGACAGGGGGAGGACAGAGCACAGAGCGGCGGGGGAGGAGGACAGAGGACAAAGGGCGGGTGGGGGAGGATGGAGCAGCACAGTCAGGGGGAGGAGGGAGTGGCGTAGAGGAGGAGGACAAAAGAAGGAGGAGGAAGCGGTGGAGGAGGATGGAGCAGCACAGGCAGGGGGAGGAAGGAGCACAGAGCGGTGGGAGGAGGAGGACGGAGGACAAAGTGGTGCAGGTGGGGGAGGATGGAGCAGCACAGGCACGGGGAGAACGGAGTATGGAGTGGCGGAGAGTAGGAGGACAAAGGAAGGAGTAGGAAACGATGGGCGAGGATGCAGCGGCACAGGCAGGGGGAGGATGAAGAGGCAGGGGGAGGCCGAGAGCACAGAGCTGTGGGGGAGAGGAGGATGGAGGACAAAGTGGTGGGGTGGGGAAGCTGGAGCAGCAGAGGCAGGGGGAGGATGGAGGTGTCGGAGGGGAGGTGGACAAAGGAAGGAAGAGGAAGTGGTGGGGTGGGGGAGGACGGATTGGCAGGGGGAGGATGGAGCACAGAGTGGCGGGGGGAGGAGGACGGAGGACAAAGCGGTGGGGTGGGGGAGGACGGAGCAGCACAGGCAGGGGGAGGACGGAGGATGGAGTTGCATAGGGGAGGAGGACAAAGGAAGGAGGAGGAAGCGGTGGGGTGGGGGAGGATGGAGTGGCACAGGCAGGGGAAGGACGAGCGGCAGTGGGAGGACGAAGCACAGAGCGGCGGGGAGGAGGATGTAGGATGAAGCGGCGGGGTGGAGGATTGAGAGCAGCACAAGCAGGAGGAGGACGGAGGATGGAGTGGCGGAGGTGAGGAGGACAAAGGAAGGAGGAGGAAGCGGTGGGGGAGGATGGAGCGGCAAGGCAGGGGGAGAGCGAGGGCAGGGGGAGGATCAGAGCGGGGGGGAGGAAGAGAAGACGGGGGAGGATGGAGCAGCAGGGGAGAGGACAGGAGTGGCAGGGGAGAGGACAAGAGGGGGAGGGGGGGGAGGACGAGCACAAGCAGGGGGAGGTGGAGAGGAGGGGAGGAAATGAGGACGAAGCGGCGGGTGGGGGAGGAGGCAGACAGGCAGGGGAGGACGGAGGATGGAGTGCGAGGGAGGAGGACAAAGGAAGGAAGAGGAACGTGGGGTGGAGGAGGATGGAGGGCACAGACAGGGGAGGAGGAGCACAGAGCGCGGGGGGAGGAGGAGGAGGACAAAGGGCGGGTGTGGGGAGGAGGAGCAGCACAGCAGGGGAGGGAGAGGAGTGGCGTAGAGGAGGAGGAAAAAGAAGGAGGAGAAGCGGTGGGGAGGAGAGCAGCAAGCAGGGGGAGGAGGAGCAGAGCGTGGAGGAGAGACGGAGGACAAAGTGGCGAGTGGGGAGGATGGAGCAGCACAGGCACGGGAGACGGTATGGAGTGGCGGAAGGTAGGAGGACAAAGGGACGGGTGGGGAGGATGGAGCAGCACAGAGGGGGAGGACGGAGCACAGGAGTGCGGAGGGGAGGAGGACAAGGAAGAGAGGAGGAAGGGAAGGAGTAGGAAACGATGGGCGAGGATGCAGGCGGCACAGGCAGGGGGAGGATGAAGAGGCAGGGGGAGGCGGAGCACAGAGCTGTGGGGGAGAGGAGGATGGAGGACAAAGTGGTGGGGGGGAAGCGGGGAGGGCAGGGAGGATGAGGATGAGTGTGGAGGGAGGGTGGACAAAGGCAGGAAAGAGTGGGAAGTAGGTGGGTAGTGGGGGGATGGGGGCAGGGGCAGGAGGAGCAAGAGTGAGCGTGGGGGAGGGACGGAGGACAAACGGTGGGGGGGGGGACGAGAGCAAGGCAGGGGGAGGACGGAGGATGGAGTTGCATAGGGGAGAGGACAAAGGAAGGAGAGGAAGCGGTGGGGTGGGGAGGTGGAGGCACAGGCAGGGAGACGAGCGGCTGGGAGGACGAGCACAAGCGCGGGGGGAGGATGAGGAGAAGCGCGGGTGGGGATGAGGGAGCAGCAGGGGAGGAGGAAAGGAGGAGGAGGGCGGAGGTGAGGAGGACAAAGGAAGGAGGAGGAAGCGGTGGGGGAGGATGGAGCGGCAGGGGGGGACGGGGGCAGGGGAGGACAGAGTGACAGGGAGATGGAGCACAGAGCAGCGGGAAGAGGGATGGAGGACGAAGCAGCGGGGTGGGGAGGCCGGAGTAGCCAGCAGGGGGAGGATGGGGATGGAGTGGCGGAGGGAGGAGGACAAAGGAAGGAGGAGGAAGTGGTGGGTGGGAGATCGAGCAGCACAGGCAGGGGGAGGATGGAGCACAGAGCGGCAGGGGAGGAGACAGAGGACAAAGCGGGTGGGGAGGATGGAGCAGCACAGACAGGGAGGACGGAAGATGGAGTTGCGGAGGGAGGAGACAAAGAAGGAGAGGAAGCGTGGGTGGGAGAATGGAGTGCACAGACAGGGAGGATGAGCACAGAGCGTGGGGGGGAGGAGGATGGAGGATAAGCGGCGGGTGGGAAGGCAGAGCAGCACAAGCAGGGAGGACAGGGATGGAGTGGCAGGGGGAAAGGATAAAGAAAGAGAGAGCAGTGGGTGGGGGAGGATGGAGCGGCACAGGAAGGGAGAGGACAGAGCAGTAGGGGATGACGGAGACAGAGCGCGGGTGGAGGAGGAAGAGGACGAAGAGTGGTGGGGGAGATGGAGCAGACAGCAGTGGGAGGATGGAGTGCGGAGTGGAGGAGGACAAAGATGGAGAGGAAGCGGTGAAGGGATGGAGCAGCACAGGCAGGGAGGACGGAGCACAGAGCAGTGGAGGAGGAGGATGGAGCAAAAGCGACGAGGTGGGGAGGATGAGCAGCACAGGCAGGGGGAGATGGAGTATGGAGTGGCGAGGAGAGGGGACAAGGAAGGAGGAAGCGTGGGGTGGGGAGATGCACGACCTGGCAGGGAGGATGAAGCGGCAGGGGTGGCAGAGCACAGAGCCATGGGGAGGAGGATCGAGGAGAAGTGGTGGGGTGGGGGAGCAGAGCAGCACAGGCAGGGGGAGGATTGAGCGGCAGGGGGAGGACGGAGCACAAAGTGGCAGGGGAGAGGAGGATGGAGACAAAGTGGCGGTGGGGAGGCAGAGAGCAGAGGCAGTGGAGGACGGAGGATGGAGTATCGGAGGGGAGGCGGACAAAGGAAGAAGAGGAAGCGTGGGTGGGGAGGACGAGCGGCAGAGGAGATGGAGCACAGAGCGGGGGGAGGAGGACGGAGACAAGCGGTGGGTGGGAGGAAGAGCAGCACAGGCAGGGGAGATGAGGATGGAGTGGCGGAGGGAAGGAGGACAAGGAAGGAGGAGAGCGGTGGAGGAGGATGGACGGCACAGGAGGGGAGGATGGATGGAGCACAGAGCGGTGTGGTGGAGGATGAGGACAAAGCGCGGGTGAGGGTGAGCACTGTATGGGCTCAGTGGTTAGCAAGTTCAGTGGCTCAGTGGTAGCAGAGTATACGGTGGCTGAGTGGTTAGCACTGCGCGGGACTCGGGTTAGCACTGCACGATGGCAGTGGTTAGCATTGCGCGTGGCTCAGTGGTTGCACTGCGGTGGCTCAGTGGTTAGCACTGCCGGTGGCTCAGGGTTAGCACTGCGCGTGGCTCAATGGTTAGCACTGCATGGTGGATCAGTGGTTATCACTGCGTGGTGGCTCAGTGGTTAGCACTGCGCGGTGGCTCAGTGGTTAGCAAAGTGTGGTCGCTCAGTGTTTAGCACTGTACGGTGGCTCAGTGTTTAGCACTGTATGGTGGCTCAGTGGTTAGCACTGTACGGTGGCTCAGTGGTTAGCAGTGAGTGCGGTGGGCAGAGTGGACAGCGCAGCAGCGGCAGTGGGCAGAGTGGTCAGCGCAGCTGCGCGGTGGGCAGAGTGGTCAGCGCAGCAGCGCGGTGGGCAGAGTAGTTAGCGCAAAGGGCAGGTGGCGGGGGCAGGGTGGAGGGTGCGGGTCACGATGGATGGTGCCTGCGGCGGCGGGCTCGCACACACTTAACACCCACTCACAAAATAACAAATCATTATGCTCACCTATCCTCTCTCTATCCAGCGCTGCCTGCCACAGCAAGGTCCTTGTGCTTACAGGACCTGTGATGATGTGACAGAGCATCATCGAGTCACATGACCGCAGTTACCGTGGTAACTGCGGTCATGTGACCCGATGATGCTCTTTAACATCATCACAGGTCCTGTAAGCACAAGGACCTTGCTGTGGCAGGCAGCGCTGAATAGAGAGAGGATAGGTGAGCATAATGATTTGTTATTTTGTGAGTGGGTGTGTGGCGGGCAGGGGTGGGAGACGGGAGGGTGTGGGGCACAGGAGAGGCCGCCGATGGCGAGAGTGGGGCAGTATTAGCCCCGCTCTCGCTAACGGTCAGCCATCTTACTTAGGGATATAGCCGGCTTCCGTCAGGATGTGACGTCATTTCGATGACATACTGACGGAAGCTGGCTTAAGGTTTTATTAGAATAGATGTGCTCACCTGATCCAGATGTGAAAACCCAGAGCTGGTATATGTATTTGTACAGCTTCCGCTGGATCAGTACTTCAAAATGTAGGGTGGCGTATATACAAATATCCGAAGGATAGTGCTTCCACGATCCACGCTGCTGATGAAGAAATGAGGACCACACAAGGTCTTGATGCAATTGTGTTTAATCCAACGTGCTTTGGGGTCGTCCCAGGTCCTTCATCAGGGTTACAAACAGGATCATACATTGTGCCAACAATAAATACTAGCATGAGGACACCAGAAATATCGTCATGACGTCAAATGATGTGGGTGGACAGGATGATGTGCAATGAAATTTGATCCTGAGATACATATTGGATGTGAAACAGCAAAAAACACATTATTTGAGCTGTCATTATACCAATAATATAGATGAAAGACATTTGTGATGACAAACAGGAATAATATGCATTTTTCTGTTTCAAAAAATAAATAAAAACTAGAAACTTTTGAAGACTAAGTCAGAATCTAACCTTGATACCGTAGCAGTGAAAATTAACTATGGATCATGACATATGACTGCTTTGTCTAGTCTATTAAGCCATAGAGAAAGTTCTTATTTGTTTACTTTCTGGGAATATATGTGGGATTAAGTGAAATGCCGGTGCTGAAAGAAAAACCTTTATAGTTGTTGTAATGAGGTGTGCAATTCAGACTGTATCATAGAAATGGATATAGAAATGAGCTGTGCACAGTCCGCCACTGCCCCCTTGTGGACAATTGCTGAAATGACTGCAGAGAGGAAAAAAAAAACAGCATTGATTGCTGCTCCCCTCCCCCAACAGCCATGTGCTGAGGAGGAGAGAGGGCGGGAGATTAGTACAGACACAGAGTTGAACAAGAGAACATCTGCTTGTGGATGTCTGTTGAAAGAGGGCTACTTTGCAACACCTTGCCGGAAAAATCACCCCGCAGAAGCCCCTGTGACTGATCCTGGGCCACTGGACTTTGGTGCTGTGACTCTGGCCGCTCTGCAAAACCTTGCCCGCCGAGCACCCAGAGTGCATGTGCTGGGGCCGTGACCGACATAAGGGAGCCATTTTTGCTGCTGTGATCTCCCTTCTGCTGCTGCTCTGTGTGCCCTGAGACTGGGAGAGACAGACTGTTACCTGCAGAAGGAGACCAAAGAAGAAGAGCGAGGAGATCCCCAGGCCTGCGACGTGGGAGCGACATCTTCTTCTGTGAAAGACTGGTACGTGATTTTAGGGAAAGTTAGGGAAAGATACCTTTATTGTTGTGTTTTTTTCTTTTCTTGCTGCGTACCTGGAAGAAGTGAAGATCCAGAGACTCTAATATATACAAGTGCGCATATAGTTCGGTTGACTGTGAGATAAATATGTTTTACAGTAAAGAAATGTTACTACCGGTTAAACCTGAGTATGGGGATTCTGTTGAGAAAGATCATACACACACACCCGCGGCCTTACCACCGGTCGCTACATCTGGCGTAGTCGGCAGGATGTGTGATCAACAGAATCTCCTCCCGGTAGTACCTTATAACCAGACTTATACTACGGCCTGCAGGTCCATATCCGGTGCCAGCAGTCCGAACAGTGACACGGAGGAATTGAAGCAGATAGTAGCAGAGTTGCAGAAACAGATACTGCAGCTACAGCTCAGGCTAGACCAACAGGCGGACAGGCAAGCGAGACAGCAACCCAGTCGGCCTATGGGAAGGTGCTGGACATGCGGCGACCCCCGCCATAGGGCAAACCGTTGTCCGAATCCTCCACCCGTGGTCCGATATACTAGAACCAGCAAGTCGTGCCCCACAACAGCCGCCACCTTTAAGCTAGACGCCCCAGCCAAAGCGGTTCGCTCGGCAGGGGAGATCAGGGAAAAGGGTGTGAAGAGACAGAGCCAGACCGATAAGCAAGTGCTGGCCACTCGGGTCCAGGGGACAGTGAAGTGGTTTAATGTCCGCGATGGGTATGGCTTCATCAACAGGAATGACACAAAGGATGACGTGTTTGTACATCAGACTGCCATAAAGCGTAACAATCCTCGTAAGTGCCTCCGCAGTGTTGGTGATGGGGAGGTGGTACAGTTTGATGTTGTGAAGGGAGAGAGGGGTACAGAGGCCGCCGATGTCACCGGTCCTGGGGGTGTTCCCGTTAAAGGAAGCAGATTTGCCCCCAACCGGTGCCGCTACCGCCGGCGATCCTACTCTCCCCGGGTAGAAAACGTGACTGAGTTTATTGGAGATATTGTGAGCCTGAACAAGGGAGCGAAGGTGAACGGGGGGATGACGGTTTCCCCCAACAGAGGTCCCTACTCCGCCGGAGATCAATCCCTGTGATATCAACGGCCATCACTGCCTTGGAGCCGATGGTTGTTGACAGGGACTGTCAACCTTTAAGTGGGGGGGTATGTAATGAGGTGTGCAATTCAGACTGTATCATAGAAATGGATATAGAAATGAGCTGTGCACAGTCCGCCACTGCCCCCTTGTGGACAATTGCTGAAATGACTGCAGAGAGGAAAAAAAAACAGCATTGATTGCTGCTTCCCTCCCCCAACAGCCATGTGCTGAGGAGGAGAGAGGGCGGGAGATTAGTACAGACACAGAGTTGAACAAGAGAACATCTGCTTGTGGATGTCTGTTGAAAGAGGGCTACTTTGCAACACCTTGCCGGAAAAATCACCCCGCAGAAGCCCCTGTGACTGATCCTGGGCCACTGGACTTTGGTGCTGTGACTCTGGCCGCTCTGCAAAACCTTGCCCGCCGAGCACCCAGAGTGCATGTGCTGGGGCCGTGACCGACATAAGGGAGCCATTTTTGCTGCTGTGATCTCCCTTCTGCTGCTGCTCTGTGTGCCCTGAGACTGGGAGAGACAGACTGTTACCTGCAGAAGGAGACCAAAGAAGAAGAGCGAGGAGATCCCCAGGCCTGCGACGTGGGAGCGACATCTTCTTCTGTGAAAGACTGGTACGTGATTTTAGGGAAAGTTAGGGAAAGATACCTTTATTGTTGTGTTTTTTTTCTTTTCTTGCTGCGTACCTGGAAGAAGTGAAGATCCAGAGACTCTAATATATACAAGTGCGCATATAGTTCGGTTGACTGTGAGATAAATATGTTTTACAGTAAAGAAATGTTACTACCGGTTTAAACCTGAGTATGGGGATTCTGTTGAGAAAGATCATACACACACACCCGCGGCCTTACCACCGGTCGCTACATCTGGCGTAGTCGGCAGGATGTGTGATCAACAGAATCTCCTCCCGGTAGTACCTTATAACCAGACTTATACTACGGCCTGCAGGTCCATATCCGGTGCCAGCAGTCCGAACAGTGACACGGAGGAATTGAAGCAGATAGTAGCAGAGTTGCAGAAACAGATACTGCAGCTACAGCTCAGGCTAGACCAACAGGCGGACAGGCAAGCGAGACAGCAACCCAGTCGGCCTATGGGAAGGTGCTGGACATGCGGCGACCCCCGCCATAGGGCAAACCGTTGTCCGAATCCTCCACCCGTGGTCCGATATACTAGAACCAGCAAGTCGTGCCCCACAACAGCCGCCACCTTTAAGCTAGACGCCCCAGCCAAAGCGGTTCGCTCGGCAGGGGAGATCAGGGAAAAGGGTGTGAAGAGACAGAGCCAGACCGATAAGCAAGTGCTGGCCACTCGGGTCCAGGGGACAGTGAAGTGGTTTAATGTCCGCGATGGGTATGGCTTCATCAACAGGAATGACACAAAGGATGACGTGTTTGTACATCAGACTGCCATAAAGCGTAACAATCCTCGTAAGTGCCTCCGCAGTGTTGGTGATGGGGAGGTGGTACAGTTTGATGTTGTGAAGGGAGAGAGGGGTACAGAGGCCGCCGATGTCACCGGTCCTGGGGGTGTTCCCGTTAAAGGAAGCAGATTTGCCCCCAACCGGTGCCGCTACCGCCGGCGATCCTACTCTCCCCGGGTAGAAAACGTGACTGAGTTTATTGGAGATATTGTGAGCCCTGAACAAGGGAGCGAAGGTGAACGGGGGGATGACGGTTTCCCCCAACAGAGGTCCCTACTCCGCCGGAGATCAATCCCTGTGATATCAACGGCCATCACTGCCTTGGAGCCGATGGTTGTTGACAGGGACTGTCAACCTTTAAGTGGGGGGGTATGTAATGAGGTGTGCAATTCAGACTGTATCATAGAAATGGATATAGAAATGAGCTGTGCACAGTCCGCCACTGCCCCCTTGTGGACAATTGCTGAAATGACTGCAGAGAGGAAAAAAAAACAGCATTGATTGCTGCTTCCCTCCCCCAACAGCCATGTGCTGAGGAGGAGAGAGGGCGGGAGATTAGTACAGACACAGAGTTGAACAAGAGAACATCTGCTTGTGGATGTCTGTTGAAAGAGGGCTACTTTGCAACACCTTGCCGGAAAAATCACCCCGCAGAAGCCCCTGTGACTGATCCTGGGCCACTGGACTTTGGTGCTGTGACTCTGGCCGCTCTGCAAAACCTTGCCCGCCGAGCACCCAGAGTGCATGTGCTGGGGCCGTGACCGACATAAGGGAGCCATTTTTGCTGCTGTGATCTCCCTTCTGCTGCTGCTCTGTGTGCCCTGAGACTGGGAGAGACAGACTGTTACCTGCAGAAGGAGACCAAAGAAGAAGAGCGAGGAGATCCCCAGGCCTGCGACGTGGGAGCGACATCTTCTTCTGTGAAAGACTGGTACGTGATTTTAGGGAAAGTTAGGGAAAGATACCTTTATTGTTGTGTTTTTTTCTTTTCTTGCTGCGTACCTGGAAGAAGTGAAGATCCAGAGACTCTAATATATACAAGTGCGCATATAGTTCGGTTGACTGTGAGATAAATATGTTTTACAGTAAAGAAATGTTACTACCGGTTAAACCTGAGTATGGGGATTCTGTTGAGAAAGATCATACACACACACCCGCGGCCTTACCACCAGTCACTACAGTTGTCATTAATAGTGTGTACGTGAAGGTCAAATGAAAACTAGATACAAACTATTTATACAGTGAATCAAAGAGTGAATGAATACAAAAAGAGAATTGCAAAAAAGAACAAAACTTTATGATTCATTAGTGACATGAGCCTGCTATCTCGTTAAGAGTAGTGATGAATGAATGCTTTTCATTCATTGTGACCTAAAAAGTCTGGCGATGTCTTGTCATTATGTGATAATGAGCAAAAAGGAAGGGATTAGTGAGTGGCAGGATTGTGCTAAAACGTGCTCTCAAATTACTGAAAGGTGGGAGATAATTGAAAGAATTTGTAACTGGATCCATTTTAGGAAAAAATAAAGATTAAAGATTATAAAAGTATTTTTCATAATTCACAATGTTTTCCCACTTTTCTGTAGATCCTTGTGCACAACGAAGATGAGAAGCAATGAAGTGGAAATAATGAAACAACCAAAAATCAACCTATGGACACAATGATTGCTCTATGGAACTCACCACAGATGGACAACAATTGAAATAATATGCCTCAAATTTGGTATTAATTAATAAAATTTATAAAATTTGGATTACATCTTTGTGTTTCATAATGTTTGATTATAAGTATTACGATGTTTGGAAGTCCCGTTGATAGATAAATTCTGAACTGTGCTGAGGGCAATATACCATTGCCAAAGAAGAATTATTATTTGACTAGATGGTGGCCCGATTCTAAAGAATCGGGTAGTCTAGAATCTATATATAGTTTATTTAGTAATAGGGGAGTGCTGTGAAAGTAATTGTGAGTATACGGTGGCTCAGTGGTTAGCAGTGAGTGCGGTGGCTCAGTGGTAAGCAGTGAGTGGGGTGGCTCAGTGGTCAGCAGTGAGTGCGGTGGCTCAGTGGTCAGCAGTGAGTGCGGTGGCTCAGTGGTCAGCAGTGAGTGCGGTGGCTCAGTGGTCAGCAGTGAGTGCGGTGGGCCAGTGGTCAGCAGTGAGTGCGGTGGGCCAGTAGTCAGCAGTGAGTGCGGTGGCTCAGTGGTCAGCAGTGAGTGCGGTGGGTCAGTGGTCAGCAGTGAGTGCGGTGGCTCAGTGGTCAGCAGTGAGTGCGGTGGCTCAGTGGTCAGCAGTGAGTGCAGCACAGGCTGGAGGGGGCAGAGGAGGGAGGAGGCAGAGGAGGGAGGAGGCAGAAACTGGAGGGGTTAGAGGAGGGGGGGTCAGGGGAGAGCGGAGGCTGGAGGGCAGAGGAGAGCGGAGGCTGGAGGGCAGAGGAGAGCGGAGGCTGGAGGGCAGAGGAGAGCGGAGGCTGGAAGGCAGAGGAGAGCGGAGGCTGGAGGGCAGAGGAGAGCGGAGGCTGGAGGGCAGAGGAGAGCGGAGGCTGGAGGGCAGAAGAGAGCGGAGGCTGGAGGGCAGAGGAGAGCGGAGGCTGGAGGGCAGAGGAGAGCGGAGGCTGGAGGGCAGAGGAGAGCGGAGGCAGAGGAGAGCGGAGGCAGAGGAGAGCGGAGGCAGAGGAGAGCGGAGGAGAGCGGAGGCGGAGGAGAGCGGAGGCGGAGGAGAGCGGAGGCTGGAGAAGAGCGGAGGCTGGAGAAGAGCGGAGGCTGGAGAAGAGCGGAGGCTGGAGAAGAGCGGAGGCAGGGGAGAGCGGAGGCAGGGGAGAGCGGAGGCAGGGGAGAGCGGAGGCCGGAGAAGAGCGGAGGCAGAGGAGAGCGGAGGCTGGAGAAGAGCGGAGGCAGAGGAGAGCGGAGGCTGGAGAAGAGCGGAGGCTGGAGAAGAGCGGAGACGGAGAAGAGCGGAGGCTGGAGAAGAGCGGAGGCTGGAGAAGAGCGGAGGCAGAGGAGAGCGGAGGCTGGAGAAGAGCGGAGGCGGAGGAGAGCGGAGGCTGGAGAAGAGCGGAGGCGGAGGAGAGCGGAGGCTGGAGAAGAGCGGAGACGGAGAAGAGCGGAGGCTGGAGAAGAGCGGAGGCTGGAGAAGAGCGGAGGCTGGAGAAGAGCGGAGGCTGGAGGGCAGAGGAGAGCGGAGGCAGAGAAGAGCGGAGGCTGGAGAAGAGCGGAGGCTGGAGAAGAGCGGAGGCAGGGGAAAGCGGAGAGGCTGGAGGGCAGAGGAGAGCGGAGGCTGGAGGGCAGAGGAGAGCGGAGGCTGGAGGGCAGAGGAGAGCGGAGGCTGGAGGGCAGAGGAGAGCGGAGGCAGAGGAGAGCGGAGGCAGAGGAGAGCGGAGGCAGAGGAGAGCGGAGGCAGAGGAGAGCGGAGGAGAGCGGAGGCGGAGGAGAGCGGGAGGCGGAGGAGAGCGGAGGCTGGAGAAGAGCGGAGGCTGGAGAAGAGCGGAGGCTGGAGAAGAGCGGAGGCTGGAGAAGAGCGGAGGCAGAGGAGAGCGGAGGCTGGAGAAGAGCGGAGGCGGAGGAGAGCGGAGGCTGGAGAAGAGCGGAGGCGGAGGGAGGGAGGGGGAGGCGGAGGCTGGAGAAGGGAGGCGAGAGAGCGGACGGAGAAGAGCGGAGGCTGGAGAAGAGCGGAGGCTGGAGAAGAGCGGAGGCTGGAGAGAGCGGAGGCTGGAGAAGAGCGGAGGCAGAGAAGAGCGGAGGCTGGAGAAGAGCGGAGGCAGGGGAAAGCGGAGGAGAGCGGAGGCTGGAGGGCAGCAGGAGAGCGGAGGCTGGAGGGCAGAGGAGAGAGGAGGCTGGAGGAGCGAGAGAGCGGAGGCAGAGGAGAGCGGAGGCTGGAGAAGAGCGGAGGCAGAGAGAGCGGAGGCTGGAGAAGAGCGGAGGCTGGAGAAGAGCGGAGGCAGGAGAGAGCGGAGGCGGAGAGAGCGGAGGTGGAGAAGAGCGGAGGCTGGAGAAGAGCGGAGGCTGGAGAAGAGCGGAGGCAGGGGAGAGCGGAGGCAGGAGGGCAGGGGAAGAGCGTAGCAGGGGAGAGCGTAGGCAGGGGAGAGGCGTAGGCAGGGGAGGCGTGAGGCAGGGGAGAGCAGAGGCTGGGAGGCCAGGAGAGCGGAGGCTGGAGGCCACAGGAGGCGGAGGCTGGAGGCCACAGGAGAGCGGAGGCTGGAGGCACAGGAGAGCGGAGGCTGGAGGCCACAGGAGAGCGGAGGCTGGGGGGCAGAGGAGAGCGGAGGCTGGAGGGCAGGGGAGAGCGGAGGCTGGAGAAGAGCGGAGGCAGAGGAGAGCGGAGGCAGAGGAGAGCGGAGGCAGAGGAGAGCGGAGGCAGAGGAGAGCAGAGGCTGGAGGAGAGCGGAGGCAGAGGAGAGCGGAGGCTGGAGAGAGCGGAGGCTGGAGAAGAGCGGAGACAGAGGAGAGCGGAGGCAGAGGAGAGCGGAGGCAGAGGAGAGCGGAGGCTGGAGATAAGCAGAGGCAGAGGAGAGCGGAGGCTGGAGAAGAGCGGAGGCAGGAGGAGAGCGGAGGCTGGAGGAGAGCGGAGGCAGAGGAGAGCGGAGGCTGGAGAAGAGCGGAGGCAGAGGAGAGCGGAGGCTGGAGAAGAGCGGAGGCAGAGTAGAGCGGAGGCTGGAGAAGAGCGGAGGCTGGAGAAGAGCGGAGGCTGGAGAAGAGCGGAGGCTGGAGAAGAGCGGAGGCAGGGGGAGAGCGGAGGCAGGAGGGCAGGGGAGAGCGTAGGCAGGGGAGAGCGTAGGCAGGGGAGAGCGTAGGCAGGGGAGAGCGTAGGCAGGGGAGAGCGTAGGCAGGGGAGAGCAGAGGCTGGAGGCCACAGGAGAGCGGAGGCTGGAGGCCAGGAGAGCGGAGGCTGGAGACCACAGGAGAGCGGAGGCTGGAGGCCACAGGAGAGGGGAGGCTGGAGGCCACAGGAGAGCGGAGGCTGGAGGCCACAGGAGAGCGGAGGCTGGGGGGCAAGGAGAGCGGAGGCTGGGGGGCAGAGGAGAGGGGGGCTGGAGGCCAGAGGGGAGGCTGGAGGCCAGAGGGAGAGCGGAGGACAGAGGAGAGCGGAGGCCAGAGGAGAGCGGAGGCCAGAGGAGAGCGGAGGCCAGAGGAGAGCGGAGGCCGGAGGAGAGTGGAGGCTGGAGGGCAGGGGATAGCGGAGGCAGGGAGAGAGCGGAGGCAGAGGACAGCGGAGGCAGAGGACAGCGGAGGCTGGAGGCCAGAGGACAGCGGAGGCTGGAGGCCAGAGGACAGCGGAGGCAGGAGGCCAGAGGACAGCGGAGGCAGGAGGCCAGAGGACAGCGGAGGCCAGAGGACAGCGGAGGCTGGAGGCCAGAGGACAGCGGAGGCTGGGGGGCAGAGGAGAGCGGAGGCTGGAGGCCAGAGGAGAGCGGAGGCTGGGGGGCAGAGGAGAGCGGAGGCTGGAGAAGAGCGGAGGCAGAGGACAGCGGAGGCTGGAGGCCGGAGAAGAGCGGAGGCTGGAGAAGAGCGGAGGCTGGAGAAGAGCGGAGGCTGGAGAAGAGCGGAGGCAGAGGAGAGGGGAGGCTGGGGGGGGCACAGGAGAGGGGAGGCTGGGGGGGCACACAAAAGGGGAGGCTGGGGGGGCACAGGAGAGGGGAGGCCGGGGGGCACAGGAGAGGGGAGGCCGGGGGGCACAGGAGAGGGGAGGCTGGGGGGGGCACACAAAAGGGAAGGCTGGGGGGGCACAGGAGAGGGGAGGCCGGGGGGCACAGGAGAGGCGAGGCTGGGGGGCACAGGAGAGGGGAGGCTGGGGGGCACAGGAGAGGGGAGGCTGGGGGGCACAGGAGAGGGGAGGCTGGGGGGGCACACAAAAGGGGAGGCTGGGGGGGCACAGGAGAGGGGAGGCTGGGGGGGCACACAAAAGGGGAGGCTGGGGGGGCACACAAAAGGGGAGGCCGGGGGGCACAGGAGAGGGGAGGCTGGGGGGCACAGGAGAGGGGAGGCTGGGGGGCACAGGAGAGGGGAGGCTGGGGGGGCACACAAAAGGGGAGGCTGGGGGGGCACAGGAGAGGGGAGGCCGGGGGGCACAGGAGAGGGGAGGCTGGGGGGCACAGGAGAGGGGAGGCTGGGGGGGCACACAAAAGGGGAGGCTGGGGGGGCACAGGAGAGGGGAGGCCGGGGGGCACAGGAGAGGGGAGGCTGGGGGGCACAGGAGAGGGGAGGCTGGGGGGCACAGGAGTGGGGAGGCTGGTGGGGCAGAACACTCACCGGGCTGTCGGCGGGGCTGTGTGCGGGGCAGGTGGCGGAATGGTGGTCCCAGATGGAGGAGGAGTGTGGGCCGGGCCGGTTCCCGGATGTGGGTGGGACTCAGGGTGCATCTAGGCACCCTGCCGCCGGAGCCGATCGGAGGGCGGGGGGGGTGCTGGCGGGTCTCAGGGCCGCCGGCCCTGCAGCGTCCGCTCGGCCCCGCCGCCCTGCAGCCTACAGTGCCACAGCGTCCGTCTCTCCTGAGGGCGGCGCTGATGTTGGTGGCCCCGCCCCCTTCTGTCATGCCGCTCTGGACTCAGGGCTCACACTGTCCAATGGACGGTGCGGCCCTGAGCACACGGCTCTGTGTGAGGGGGCGGTGGCGGGATAGCGGCGAGCTTTAGCGCCCACTGCGAGCCGCTATGCAGGTTTGACAGCGGCTACGCGCTCACCGCTCGTGGGTCTGGAACTTCCGTTTCCGGTCTGTGACACAGGGCGCAGGCCGTCACGGAAGTTGGCCAGATTCCACAGGAAGTGGCCTTCGGGTTTTTATATATAAGATTATTTATTTGATTACTAATTTAAAATCAAAATATTAAAATAATTTAATATAATGGATAACTTATTAAAAACGGTAAAAACATTAATAAAAATGACAATATATAGAAATATAATAAAATCACAAGAAATACATGTTTGATGAATACTTATTGAGCTATAACAGAATACTCAACAAGTGAAACATCAATTACTTGGCAAGTGAGGAACCTAGGTAGTGCTCTTTTCAGCTGTAAAACGATGATGTGAAGAAAAAGCCAATCAGCTGGTAATGCCTACATACATCCAAACACTGGAACCAGGCTAGGAAGTAGAGGAAAGAGAAGCAAAGAAAAAGAACAATAGGGGACATGTGAAAGCAAGGTCAAGGATCAAGGAAGACCAACCTCAAAGGCCATGAGGAACATGCCAAAGAAAAAGGACCGATACATGACATTGCCGGTAATAAAAAAATATAATAGGAGACTGCATGTCATCTATCCCGTCTTCCAATTTTTTATCATAATTCATCTTTATCTTACATATTATAACGAGCATGCATGGGGTTATATCCTGTACTGATGTATGGCTCAGTCGTAATTATTTTTATGGCCATAACATTAGACATCATACTGTGAATTAGTTCACTCTCTCACTTGCATTATTGAGGTCCAACACATCACTTATTATGATCCATTTAAAACACTTTTATGATAAATGCAGTCTCCTATTATATTTTTATACTAGCTGTAGTACCCGGCTACGCCCGGGTTAATAAATAACTGCTGTTAGCTATAACAAAATAGAATTTGAATATGTCATATTAATGACCTGTAGGAAAATAGAAGCTGAGCTGTGATTGATTGCTATAGGCAGCCTAATAAATCTCCAGCCAACAGTAAACCCTCCCCCTGGCCGGGTAGTATATGTTACCTCACACATACACATAATAGACAGCTCATGTGACTGACATCTGCCTTAATTCCCTATATGGCACATGTGTTGCACATTGGCTGTTTTTAATCAGATGTTTATGTTTGGAAAATAAAGATAGCACACGTATGAGGCGAGTTGTGTGAGGTGATTTGTGCACATCTGTGTCTATCTGTGTGGTGTGTGTGTCCCTGGGGTGTGTATGTGTGTGTCCCTGTGGGATGGAGTCTGTGTGGTGTGTGTCTCTGTTGTGTGTGTCTCTTTGTGGTGTGTGCGTCCCTGTGGGGTAAGTGCATGTGCCCCTATAGGGTGTGTATGTGTGTGTTCCCCTGTGTGGGGGTCTGTGGTGTGTGTGTGTGTGTATCTGTGTTGTGTGTGTCTCTTTGTGGTCTGTGTGTGTCCCTGTGGGGTGAGTGCATGTGTCCCTATAGGGTGTGTATGTGTGTGTGTCCCTGTGGGGGGGGTGTCTGTGTGGGGTGTGTGTGTCTCTGTGTTGTGTGTGTCCCTTTGTGGTGTGTGTGTGTCCCTGAGGGGTGAGTGCATGTGTCCCTATAGGGTGTGTATGTGTGTGTCCCTGTGGGGGGGTCTGTGTGGTGTGTGTGTGTCTCTTTGTGGTGTGTGTGTCCCTGTGGGGCAAGTGCATATGCCCCTATAGGGTGTGTATGTGTGTGTGCCCCTGTGTGGGGGTCTGTGGTGTGTGTGTGTATCTGTGTTGTGTGTGTCTCTTTGTGGTGTGTGTGTGTCCCTGTGGGGTGAGTGCATGTGTCCCTATAGGGTGTGTATGTGTGTGTGTGTCCCTGTGGGGGGGTGTCTATGTGGGGTGTGTGTGTCTCTGTGTTGTGTGTGTCCCTTTTTGGTGTGTGTGTGTCCCTGAGGGGTGAGTGCATGTGTCCCTATAGGGTGGGTATGTGTGTGTGTCCCTGTGGGGGGGGGGTCTGTGTGGTGTGTGTGTCCCTGTGGGGTGAGTGCATGTGTCCTTATAGGGTGGCTATGCGTGTGTGTCCCTGTGGGGGGGGTCTGTGTGGTGTGTGTGTGTCTCTTTGTGGTGTGTGTGTGTCCCTGTGTGGTGAGTGCATGTGTCGCTATAGAGTGTGTGTGTCCCCTTGGGGGTGTGTGTGTGTCTTTGTGGTGTGTGTTTGTTCGGGTGCGTGGTGAGTATCCAATGTTGGGGCTGCACCTTGGCGACTATACACTTGCTGTTACTCTTTGTGTGCGTGTGGTGTGTATACATGTCCCTGTGTGTGGTGAATATCTCATGTTGGGGCCCCACCTTAGTGACTATATGCTGGTATGTGCTGTTAGTCTTTGGCGCTATCATTAAGTCCCTCTCATTCACAACTGTCAACTGGTAACTGTCACTTTTTCCCCATTATGTAGATAGGGGCAAAATTGTTTGGTGAACTGGAACGCGCGGGGTTAAAATTTCACCTCACAACATAGCCTATGACGCTCCCGGGGTCCAGACGTGTGACTGTGCAAAATTTTGTCTCTATAGCTGACAGCTGTCGATTTTCCTCCCACATATTTCCTTTCCCTTTTTTCCCATTATGTAGATAGGGGCAAAATTGTTTGGTGAACTGGATTGTGGTGTGTGTCCCTGTGGGGTAAGTGCATGTGCCCCTATAGGGTGTGTATGTGTGTGTGCCCCTGTGTGGGGGTCTGTGGTGTGTGTGTGTGTATCTGTGTTGTGTGTGTCTCTTTGTGGTGTGTGTGTGTGTCCCTGTGGGGTGAGTGCATGTGTCCTTATAGGGTGTGTATGTGTGTGTGTGTCCCTGTGGGGGGGTGTCTATGTGGGGTGTGTGTGTCTCTGTGTTGTGTGTGTCTCTTTGTGGTGTGTGTGTGTCCCTGAGGGGTGAGTGCATGTGTCCCTATAGGGTGTGTATGTGTGTGTGTCCCCTTGGGGGTGTGTGTGTGTCTTTGTGGTGTGTGTTTGTTCGGGTGCGTGGTGAGTATCCAATGTTGGGGCTGCACCTTAGCGACTATACACTTGCTGTTACTCTTTGTGTGCGTGTGTTGTGTGTATACATGTCCCTGTGTGTGGTGAATATCTCATGTTGGGGCCCCACCTTAGTGACTATATGCTGGTATGTGCTGTTAGTCTTTGGCGCTATCATTAAGTCCCTCTCATTCACAACTGTCAACTGGTAACTGTCACTTTTTCCCCATTATGTAGATAGGGGCAAAATTGTTTGGTGAACTGGAACGCGCGGGGTTAAAATTTCACCTCACAACATAGCCTATGACGCTCCCGGGGTCCAGACGTGTGACTGTGCAAAATGTTGTCTCTATAGCTGACAGCTGTCGATTTTCCTCCCACATGTTTCCTTTCCCTTTTTTCCCATTATGTAGATAGGGGCAAAATTGTTTGGTGAACTGGATTGTGGTGTGTGTCCCTGTGGGGTAAGTGCATGTGCCCCTATAGGGTGTGTATGTGTGTGTGCCCCTGTGTGGGGGTCTGTGGTGTGTGTGTGTGTATCTGTGTTGTGTGTGTCTCTTTGTGGTGTGTGTGTGTGTCCCTGTGGGGTGAGTGCATGTGTCCTTATAGGGTGTGTATGTGTGTGTGTGTCCCTGTGGGGGGGTGTCTGTGTGGGGTGTGTGTGTCTCTGTGTTGTGTGTGTCTCTTTGTGGTGTGTGTGTGTCCCTGAGGGGTGAGTGCATGTGTCCCTATAGGGTGTGTATGTGTGTGTGTCCCTGTGGGGGGGGTCTTTGTGGTGTGATTGTCCCTGTGGGGTGAGTGCATTTCTCCCTATAGGGTGGCTATGCGTGTGTGTCCCTGTGGGGGGGCTCTGTGTGGTGTGTGTGTCTCTTTGTGGTGTGTGTGTGTCCCTGTGTGGTGAGTGCATGTGTCGCTATAGAGTGTGTGTGTGTCCCCTTGGGGGTGTGTGTGTGTCTTTGTGGTGTGTGTTTGTTCGGGTGCGTGGTGAGTATCCAATGTTGGGGCTGCACCTTAGCGACTATACACTTGCTGTTACTGTTTGTGTGCGTGTGGTGTGTATACATGTCCCTGTGTGTGGTTAATATCTCATGTTGGGGCCCCACCTTAGTGACTATATGCTGGTATGTGCTGTTAGTCTTTGGCGCTATCATTAAGTCCCTCTCATTCACAACTGTCAACTGGTAACTGTCACTTTTTCCCCATTATGAAGATAGGGGCAAAATTGTTTGGTGAACTGGAACGCGCGGGGTTAAAATTTCACCTCACAACATAGCCTATGACGCTCCCGGGGTCCAGACGTGTGACTGTGCAAAATTTTGTCTCTATAGCTGACAGCTGTCGATTTTCCTCCCACACGTTTCCTTTCCCTTTTTTCCCATTATGTAGATAGGGGCAAAATTGTTTGGTGAACTGGAACGCGCAGGGTTAAAATTTCGCCTCACAACATAGCCTATGACGCTCCCGGGGTCGAGACGCGTGACTGTGCAAAATTTTGCGGCTGTAGCTGCGACGGTGTAGATGCCAATCCCGGATATACGCACATACACTTACACATACATACACACATTCAGCTTTATATATTAGATTACTGGCAATTAGAGAAGGGCGATGTTCGATTCGAAATGTTCGCCAATCTCAAATTCGAGCTTTTTTGAGCAGCGTTTGAGTCATTCAATGATTGCGAACAATTAGCTTCAAATTTGGCAGTTTGAGGTTATGTTCGATAACAGTTAGTTCACCAAAAGGACCCTATAAAGTGGTCTGCAAAAATAAGAGGCTGGGGGACAAGAGGCGCAATAGTGCCCTTTCACTAGTGACACTAGAAAGAGTGATGCTGAGGAGCCACTCACCTGGTTCAGTTGTGGACCCCACAACTGGTTTGAAGGCGTTTGAGAAGAATCTTTCAGCTGCTGCAGGACCTCCACCAACTACTGACCAGTAGTGAAATTCAATGAGATGATGGGAGTACAGGTGTAACACGGTCTGCGCTGCTCCAATGTAAAAACTCACCCAAAGAGTCACAAAGTCATCAGTAGGTTTTATCTTTTTAATCCTCCTTCCTCCTACGCGTTTCGGCGCCCCACCTGGCACCTTCCTCAGGGATATCTATAAAGTGGTCTGGGGCAGAAGAATAGGCTGAAACAGGGGCATGATTGTTTTAAAGCCAACGGTAAAAATCCGCCGGCTTTTAAGCAATCATTCAGCCCGATCCACTGTTCCCCACAGCCTCCCATCCCGATTCTAAGTTAGAACTGGGCGGGGAGCGCAGCACCGGGAGCGGGGAGCGAAGGACCAGGGCGGAGAAGCCGGCGGCGAGAAGAGGACTTCACCGCCGGCTTTCCTGCTCTGTGCTGCGCTCCCCGCTCCCTGATGCCCCTGCCCCGCTCCCTGGATCTGCTCCCCCCACCTGATCCTAACTTAGGATCTGGCGGGGGGAGCGACGAAGGGGCATCAGGGAGCAGGGAGTGCAGAATAGAGCAGGAAAGCCGTCAGAAAAGTCTCACCGCTGGCTTTCCCGCCGGTTATTTCAAATGATCAGCTGATGCAGATCAGCTGTTCATTTGAAGTAGCTGCAGTGATGTCAGGGAAAGGTTCATGTGAGTTCATGCAGCATGAACTCACATAAACTTTCCCACGGCTGCACAGCTCAGTTATATCTCTGGTAAAGTTTCTCTACCAGAGATGTAGCTGAGCTAAAGAAGAAGACTCCACTGGACTACGTCGGACGGAAGAGGAATTTTTTAATAAAGATGAAATCTCTAATGGTACCTTCACATGCCGCAATCTCGCCTGGGAATCCTAAAGGCGATATGTCGCCCTGGTGCAATCGCCGTGAAATTGCCTCATAGTTGCGGCGTGTGTGTGGGGATATCGCCTCTCGCCTGTCGCCTGATCCCTGAACACTGCTCTGAAATCAGCCTCAATCATGAAGGTGACATTTCCGTGTTGTGGCATGTGATAGGGCGATAGTGATGGAATCAGCGTCGCCAATGATTTCCCGTAGGCGTGCCACAGCATGCTGTAGTCCGCGCCCCGTGTGAACTGATTGGTGGTGGCTACTGTGTTTCCATTGGCTGTCAACTGACACCGTGCCATATTTGATGAACTGTCCATCCAGCATAACACAATGGCATTGGCGTCATGTATTAGCCAGCCTTCCAGAGCAGGCTGACCAATCGTAACGCTGTTGCATTGTCTAATGAGCGCATAAGGGGCACGGTGTTAACTACTGCGGCACACCTATCTCTTCGCCACGCTCAACATGTACGCCCACATTGCCTTTGGGGTTGCAGTGTGTGAAGTGGTGAGGGAATTCGACCGGATTGGTCCCGCTATGGGTGAGGCGATTTCCGGGGCGACACATCGCCTTTATTTCAGGGCGAGATTGCGGCGTCTAATACCACCACCGGTGATCTGAGGCGAGCATGAAAAACGTGCACATGCAGGTTAGATCGCCTCATATCGCCAGCCGATATTGCCGTGTTTGAAGGTACCATAAGTGTATTTTTTGTTTTATTTCCTATAAATATTTTTTTCTCTGTGTTGTGTTTTTTTTTTTTAATTCACTAGAAATTCATGGCGGTCATGTCTAATATTGGCGTGACCCCATGGATTTCGGGCTTAGGGCCAGCTGATAACACAAAGCTGGCCCTAACCCCTTTATTATCTAGTGAGCCCCCATACCAGGGCCCTGGATGAGCTGGGTTCAGCGCCAGAAGATGGCGCTTCTCTGAACGCACCATTTTCTGGGGTAGCTGTGGGCTGCAATTCACAGCGGTGGGTGACCAGAAAGCTTGGGCCTCCCTGCACCTCAGATTCCTGCCCCAGCTGCCTAGTTGTATCCCGGCTTGGCATGGAAATAGCGCGAAGCCCCACGTATTATTTTTTTTTTTAAAATACATTTAGAGACTGCATCTTTATTAACCCCTCGAGGCCAGAGCACAGAGGCATTGTAAGGGGGGTTAACTCAGGTCACTTGAGGACAGCTCAGATGGCATGACCTGAGCTATCCTCGGGTGACCTGAGTTAACCCCCCTTACAATGCCGCAGCGCTCCGGCCTCGATGGGTTAATAAAGATGCAGCCCCTAAATGTATTTTTTTAATACATTTTTCCAAAAAATTTGACTTGGGCTTCGCCGTACTTTTTTGGTCCAGCCAGGTACAGCAGGCAGGAACGGGCTGCTTCCAACCCCCAGGTGCCTATTTGTACCTGCCTGGAAACAGAAATAGAAGGAAGCCATTTTTTTTTACTATTTCATGAATTTCATGAAATGTTAATTACAAAAAAAATATGTGGGGCTCCGCGCTATATCCATTTCCAGCCAGGTACAACTAGGCAGCTGGGGGCTGGAATCCGCAGCGCAGGGAGGCCCAAGATTTCTGGGCACCACCCGCTGCAAATTGCCAGCAGCCACCCCAGAAAATGGCGCATTCAGAGAAGCGCCATCTTCTGGCGCTGAACCCAGTTCATCCAGGGCCCTGGTGCCGTGGCTCACTGGGTAATAAAGGCGAAACAGGTGTTGGGGCTGTGACACGTGCTGTTAAGAAGGAGGATCCCATCACAATGGGTAGGTGAAGCTTAGTAACTGATATTGCACTTTAGGGTTGTGGATGGGAATGCCCTGCCTGATCTTCAAGTTAGGACCAAGCGGAGGGAGCAGATCCAGGGAGCGGGGAGGGGCATCAGGGAGCGGGGAGCACAGAACAGAGCAGGAAAGCCGGCGGTGAAGTCCTCTTCTCACCGCCGGCTTCCCTGTCGGTGTCTTTCGCTCCCTGCTCCAGTTGCTGCTCTCCCCCCTCCCTATAGTTGCTCCCCCCGCCTGGTGCTAACATTATAACACATTTTACATTGAGTTTCAATGGTGTTTGACGATGTTCGATGAACATTCGACTAACATTAGACGAACACACAGCAAATTTAACGAATGGAATCGAATTCGAACACTGGCGTGGTAGCTCATCTCTACTGGCAATGTCATGTATCAGTCCTTTCTCTTTGGCGTGTTCCTCACGGCCTTTGAGGTTGGTCTTCCTCGATCCTTGACCTTGCTTTCTCATGTCCCCATTTTTATTTTTCTTTGTTCATCTTTCCGCTCCTTCCTAGCGCTGGTTCCAGAGTGTGGATGTATGCAGGCATTACCAGCCGATCTTGTTCATTCATCATTGTAACTTTATTATATGTTTATATCTTACCATATTTATTAACATTTTTACTGTTTTTAATAAATTATTTTATTTTATTAAATTATTTTTATATTTTTATTTTATGTTTTTATTAATCAAATAAATAATCAAATAATAATTTTTCACTTGCAATGGTATAATACCATCCGCACAGTTTGGAGTTTATCTATCAAGGAGACTATCAAATATTGTTAGACTTATAATCATAAATTATGAAACACTAAGATGTAATCCAAATTTTATAAATTTGATTAATTATTCACTTTAAAATTTGAGGCATTGCTCCATCCTTACAACAAAATATTTTTATTGTTCATATCCACAATGCTCAGTATAAGTCCAATTATTATTTCAGTTGTTGTCATCCATCTGTGGTGAGTTCCATAGAGCAATCAATGTGTCCACACGTTGATTTTTGGTTGTTTCATTATTTCTAGGGATGAGCGAGTATGCTCGGCGCTACTCGTTACTCGCACAAGTATCCTGGTACTCGGGATGGTCGGCGAGCACCGAGTACCGCCGAGATGCTCGGACTCCTCGCTAATATTTATAGATCTGACACAAATACACAGCTCCCTTCAGTGCACACAGTGAGCAGGCACCTCACAGAGAGCAGATTGATTGGTAGGATCCCTCTGGGGGGCACAGCAAGGTGTTGTATGCTGTGGCGATTTGAAAAAGCCCACCGTTCCGCCCTTTCCAGAAACACTCGTTTTATAAGCAGAAGTCTGTGGGCGGAGCCTGTCACTAATTGACTTACATTGGGCTCGGTGCTCGGGCCAACTACACGAGTATCTTGGGATGCTCGGCTAGAGCATCGAGCACCCGAGCATTTTAGTACTCGCTCATCTCTAATTATTTCCACTTCATTGGTTCTCATCTTCATTGTGCACAAGGATCTAAAGAAAAGTGGGAAAACATTGTGAATTATAAAAAATCCTTTTATAGTCTTTAATCTTTATTTTTTCCTAAGAAGGATCCAGTTACAAATTCTTTCAATTATCTCCCATCTTTCACTAATTTGAGAGTACGTTTTTCTACAATTCTGCCACTCACTAATACCTTCCTTTTTGCCTTTTGTGGCCCAATACAAAATCTATAAGATGGAAGGCACTTAGAAAAGTGGGGACTCATCTTGGGGTCTTCTTGCTATGTGGTGCATGACTTGAGCAGGGCTCTCAAGTAACATGCTTACATCTTCTTGCTATCCTCCTTTTACACCATGTTGGACCTTGAAATCCTGAGACCAGGCCTTGTATCTTACACCCATAGTGGGCAATTTCAAAACCTAGAAAACTGCTGCCACTTTTCCCCCATGACTTATCCATCTGTCATCTGTTTTTTGACTTTCACCTACTTCTAAAATGTAAGTGAATGTATGCCTTCTCCTATTTTTGACTCATTTTGAAGAGTTTGCAGGCTGTCACAGACCATGTCTCATGCACCCATGCTACAACATGATACTATTTGAACTCTTGGTTGATTGTTGCCACTTTTCCTGGTATCTGCCACTACTATTAGCAGTTTGGAAGCTTTTATGCCCCTTTGAAGGTATTTTCTATGTGTTCGATGTTGCCTGCCATTCATTTCAATGGTCTTTGGGAGGGGGGTTCGACGAACAGTTCTTCAAACTACTGACGAAATTCTGTTGGTCGGCGAACTGAACCCTACACTAAAGCGTTCACTCTTCTCTTCATTTAGCCTTTGAAATGTCCTAATTTTTTTCTGCAATTATACTGTACTACGCTACTTGAGCACAAAACAGAGATGAGTTTTCATGTTTGTGTCGTAAAAGACTATATCACAGAGATATCACTTTTTAAATGGATTATGTGGCTTGTTGCTCTATAAACGCACAAGTAGATGATAGACAAGAAAAAAGAGCATTTTAAATTTTGCGCAAAGCCTATCAACCTGTGTGGATCATTTTTAGTAGTTTGTCATGAAGATCAGCAATGAATTCCACAAGACAAAAAAGAAAAGAAACTTTAAAAAAATGATCAGGGACCTTATAGTTTAGCTAAAAAATAAACTAAAATAGAACATGTATTGATTTGTCAAAGAAGTAGAAAGCCCCATTAGGTACAAAACTCTTTGAAATTAAATGAAAGTTTGCTTTTAACATCCTAATAGATTGAGGCTAACTGGGGCATTAGTATTTTTCAAGTCCAAAACTGTTAACAAAAAAAAAATCTTGAAAGAAAGACAGGATAAAAGAAGAGGGTGATTATAATCCTTAAAATCTTTACATGTACAAATAGATTTTTGCTGCTGTTTTGCAAAGACGTTTCAACCAAGTGGGTTACATAATCTAGTTTTTTTTACATTTTAAATCCTTTTAATTAAATTATGTTTTTCTCTTTTGATATTATTTGCTTATTTAACTTTTCAAAATAAGATACACACATATCATGTATCAGACTTTATTTTGACACTTGACATTTAACATGTTTCATGCATTGACTTAGACACTTTAAGAGTATGTGCCCACAGCCTCAAAGCACTAAAAAAAGGAATTATTACATGCATAGCAATTGAGAAATGATTTGTCATGTATATCTTCATTTATTGGCATCTTATTTTAACTGCTTAAAGAGGACCTGTCACCCCCTTGCTGCATGGCAATCTAAATGCAGCACTGAATGCAGCATGTCTGCTGCATTCAGGGAACGGGTCCCCCATGTGAAGCCATGGAGATAGTCCCTGTGGCTGGAGTGAGGTCGATTGAGTGGGGGGCTATTCTCTCCCCCTCTGTCTGTCTGTGCCACCTCCTGCTGTGCTGTTTATGCTTTGTCAGGGCAGGAATCTGGAGCTGACGTCAGGACTAATGATTTGCATCCGCTCTGAGTGACAGAGAGCAGGAAAGTAGGAGGGCAGAGCCAGCACAGCAGAAGCAGCACAGAGAGGCAGAGGAGGAGAGAATGGCCCCCCAGTCAATCAAGCTCACTCCAGCCACAGGACTACCTCCATGGCTTCTAACTGTAAGTTTTTTTAAGCCTATATTGGGATACACAGCACACAGACACATGGGGCACCCCTTCTCTGAATGCAACAGACATGCTGCATTCAGTGCTGCATTTAAATTGCCATGGAGCAGGGGGTTGGCAGGTCCTATTTAAGGGTTCAAAAGTGGTGAATCAGCTAAAAGAAATGATTTGCCCACTCTACAGCAGTTAATTCCTTGAAATCCCTACTATTTTATATTGATTTTAAAAATAAAAAGCTATGTCAATGGAAAAGTCACTGCAAAAAAATTACTAAAAAGATGAACCAGACGATACTTCAGGAAAAAGAGATCCTAAAGATAAAAGGTCATTGTTTTTTTAACTACGGTAAGTTTGCAATACTCAATAGTGCAAAAAGAAATCTAAAATTGCTTTCAATTTTAGCAGAAAATGATACATCTTTCTAGACTTATTTCCTCCAACCCTGCCTTCTAAACTCTACATTTGCCATGAAACACTGCTAAAAGTTTTCTCACATACCAGTGGGACACAGCTCATTATCGATATTATTGCCCCAAAGTAGGAAATTCAGATGACGGGAGAAGAATAGGGAAAAGAAGGAAGCAACTATACAGAAAAAAACAAAAGATGAAAGACAAACATCATTGCAATTAGTCTCAAAATAAGGCCTTATTCACATGACAGTATTTTATCAGTGTTTGTATGCCAAAGCCAAGAGTGGAACTAAAGGCCCCGTTACACACACACAAATAATCGTGCAGAGATTGTTCGCAGATCTCTGGTTGCAGTGAAATCATGGACATATTGTTCTATTTTGTGGCCGTGTACAAATGGAACAAAGTGTCCATGATTTCACTGCAACCAGTGATCTGCGAGCAATCTCTGCACGATTATTTGTGTGTGTAACGGGGCCTTTACAGGTGAAAACTATAATTGAAGGATTTGCACCCGTTCTGTGCTTTGTAGATGCTCGTGGTTTCTGGCATACAAATACTAATCAAAAATACTGATGTGTGAGTGAGGCTTTAGTATTTTATAGTAATTATAAACAAGAAAGCTGGATTTCAATTGCACAATAAGGGCAAATAGCCCTGTAGTCTCACTATAATAAAATGATATATAATTCAAGTGCAAATCATAGTCCCGATGTGCTACCTATAAAGATGCATCATATAGCAAAAATTCAAAGAAAAAGGTGCACTCGTCTGTGTCAGACATTATGCACACAGACTTTTAATTAATGGTGGAAAGTTACATACAGCAGGGAGGGAGGAGAAGGAACGGACGGCGAGTCGTTTTGCGCTTTACTTAGCACTTTCACTGCTATTTGTAACTTTCCACTGTTGATTAAAAGTTTGTGTGCATAAAGTCTGACAGGGGTGAGTTCACCGTTTTCCTTGAATTTTTGTTTAGTATTTTAGTTCAACCGAATGCTGGATTCACTACTAATCTGCTTCTTCTGAGGTTCTACTACAGAGAGATAATGGATTGGGATCTCCTCTTTTCTCTGTACTGTGTAAAAAAGAGGCAACTTGTTTTTACCCACTAGCTCAAGGACAGGGGTGAGACTGGAAATTAGAGATAGAGGATACAGATGGAACCACTGATATAAAAATATGAATATAAGTTACCACTATTCTATATATTTTCAAAAGTTGCCAGGTTCATTTATGAGATGAACCATTTCTGAAAGATTTTGATTACCTGATTTCTCTACTTTAATTACTGTATTTTTTTTATTATTGTTACCTATGACCATCTGTATATGAACCACTGAATTGTAAAGCGCTGCGGAATAAGTTGGCACTATATAAAGATTACTATTATTCAAATCTGAGAATGAACATTTTTCATTGGCTCTTCTTTCTACGATATCAATGAGTTTTATACAGTTACATATAATTAATGCACAAAAGATTCAGTACTTTAAAACATTATTTTATTTTTAAATATACAGATGCAGATTATTTTGTTATGCCGATCTAAAATGTATTTATACATTAATTTAGAACAATCTTAGCATAACTTCAAATAACTAAAACATGTATAACTGATATTGCAAATTATGAACACTTATAGAAGTTGCATTGCAAAATTTGATCTTTACTCAGTGACAACTCTTTTTTGCTTGTCTTTGGTACTCTTGCATCAAATCATCACTGACTGGCAATTTTCAAAAATTGTGGGTAAACTTTGATTCAAACTCACCTGTAGCAAGGGACAGATGTGGGCATTATGAAAATTACACCTGAAACCATATAAAATTGGAGAAGATAATTAATGAAGTTGCATTATGTGTCTGTGTAGTCCACGCTAAGCATGGAGAACATACGAACCAAACAAAGGGGAAAGAAGACAGAAGGCGCACAGATCTAGGTTTAGCACAATCAAAAGGTATAGGGTCGGTGCTAGGTGCAAACATAAAGATTTTATACAGGAAATATCCACAACCTGTATAATGATAATCCTTGGAAGTGCACCTTGCCCGGTGAAAGTTTCATATAGAAGCATGGAGAACAGAAAGAGAGGAGAACTTACTTGACTTGATTTTTGAAAAATATCAACAATCTCAAGATTACAACTCCATGTCCAGAGATCTTTATGTTCCTTTTTCCAATGAGCACAACATAATCAAGAAGCTTAAAACCCATAGCACTGTAGCTAATCTTCCTGGATGGCAGTAAAAAATTGATAAATTAAACGTTTGTAACACAGGATAGTTCAAATCGTGGATAAGTATCCCCAATCAGGTTCCAAAGAAATTCAATCTGTCCTGCAAACTCAACGTACATCAGTGTCAAAGCAAACTATCCATTGACATTTTAATGAAATTAAACTCTGTGGCAGGAGCCACAGGAAGATTCCACTTCTGACACAGAAACATAAAAAAGCTAGATTGCAGTTTGTCAAAATGTACATGAGTAGGCAAAAATATAGCTTTTTGGTAAAGTATAACATTTTACTGTTAACTGAAATTGAATGAAGCCTCCAAAGAAAAGAACACGGTACATACAGGCAAATATGGTGGAGGAGTAAAGATGATTTGGTGTTGTACCCCTTTTGAGATTATGATCCTTGACTGTGTGCAAGACATCATGAAATCTGAAGATTACCAAAGGATTTTGGGTTGTAATTTAGTGCCAATTGTCAGAAAACTGGGTTTGCTTGGTAGTTCATGAGTCTTCCATTAGGACAATGACCCCAAGCATACTTTAAGAAGCACCAAGAAGTGGATGGAAATAACATGCTGGAAAGTTCTAAAGTGGCCAGAAATAAATCCAGATCTAAGTTCTAATAAACATCCTTAAATTTTCTGATGGATCGAGGATTTATTCAATTATGAGGGATCTAGAGTAGATTGAAAAAGTCTAAAACTCAAGTTGAGAGGTGTAAGGCTAGGGCCACACTTTTTTAGCATATTTTACTGCAATCTGGTTAAAACTTAGAAGTTTTCCCAGAAGCGCATAGCGGTAATGCTATGCGGTTCGGGAGAACGCTGCCCTTGGTAACCCGATGTGTACCATGGTTACCAAGCACACACAAAGCTGCGTGGACTGTGCTTTAGCTGAGTGCACAGAAAAACATTGTCTGCAATGTTTTCTATGCTCTGAGCTAAAGTGCAGTCCATGCAGTTTTGTGTGTGCTTGGTAACCATAGTACACATCGGGTTACCAAGGGCAGCGTGATCTCGAAGCGCAGAGCGTTACCACTATGTGCTTCTTAAAAATCTGCCAAGTTTTAAACGAATTGCGGTAGAATACAGTAAAACTGTCAGTGTGGCCCTAGTCTAAGAAGCTTTTTGATGGTCCTAGGAAGTGATCGATTGCAGTTATTTATTCCAAAGGATGTGCAACCACATATTAATTTGAGGGTGCCTACAATTTTGTCCGGCCTATTTTTAGGGTTTTCGGTGATGTTATGTCTAATTTGCTGTTTTTTTAAGTTTTTTTGTTGTCTTGTTTTGCTCCAGTACACACAAAGAAAATAAACGTGTTTAACAAAACTTGTAATTCCAATGATTTACTTGGAGAAATACTTTATTTTCTAGATTTCAAGGGAGCCAACACTTTTAATCATGCCTGTGTGTGTTTACCCTAACACTTTTTGTGCTCTCCTATTAAACAGCCAATTTACAGGTTGTATGATTTCTCTATCATGGTTTTTAAGTTTCACCTTTCTGACACAAAAGTGACTTCTGTGAATATGTAACAAAACCTATGCTTTTTAATGCAAGAAAAAGGCATATCTGAAAAAACATATAGGCCGTGTTCACACATAGCATCAGTTTTTGCATTATCTGCGTTTTTTTAGCTGTTAATAAAAAACGCACATGCGTTAACGCATGGTGCACTTAAGTGTAGCTGCGTTTTTTAACAACCCATGCGTTTTTTTTTCCCCATTCCAAAAAACACTGCATGCAGCATTTTTTGGGTGCTGTAAACATGGTGCCCTATGGGAAACGCATGCGTTAACGCATAGCACATATAGGCACCTGCTTTAACACATGCGTTAACGCATATGCGTTTTTAATGAAAAAATGACTAAGTCCAAGAACTTCTCAAAAACGTTCAGAACCACAAGGGACAATTTGGCACCCTTAGAAAAACTGATCAATTTTTCTAAGGGCTAAAAAAACGCATTGGAATGTGTGAACAAGGCCACCATATAATAAAGTATATACATGACTATAACAGTAGTACAAGGTGTCACCATTGGATGGTTCTACACTAGTATTAAAATCTTACCTTGTGTCATGGGCCTCAATGTGAATAAAGGCAGGAAACTCGCCAATGCAAGTCTATTGGTGCGAGTAAAAACATACGCAGACAGATCCGTATGCCATTTGTTTTTTAAAGATACATTTCCATTTTGTAGCATAGCACATATTGTAAAATAATAGTTTCTGATAAAAAAAACACATTGCATACAGATGGCATAAGCATGTCATAGGCATTGTCCACACACCTGCGCTTCAGTATTTAGCGCTTCTTGCGCTAAATACTTAGATTCTGGCAGAGAAGCGCAGGTGCGTGGATGCGGCTGCTTCCGCAGACACTGTCCCTGTTTACCCGCTGTGTATCGTGGTAACCAGTTCAGACAGCAGCCTGCATAGTTATCGCTTATCCCGGCGATAACTATGCAGGCTGCTGTCTGAACTGGTTACCACGATACACAGCGGGTAAACAGGGACAGTGTCTGCTGGAAGCGGCTGCATCCACGCACCTGCGCTTCTCTGCCAGAATCTAAGTATTTAGCGCAAGAAGCGCTAAATACTGAAGCGCAGGTGTGTGGACAATGCCATACAGAGGAAAAAAATAGCACATTTTCATAGCACTCACATGACATCTGGAATACAAAATAGATTTCAATCATCCCCTTTTATTGATGAGAATCAGACCAATTTATTATAAGCAAGTGTGAGAATACTCTCAGGCTGGCTTCACGCTGCGATCAGGTCCGATCCGGGGCTGTCAGGGGTGATCCTGACAGCCTCGGACCGGATCTGGACACAGAACCGGAGGGCAAATATGCCCTCCGGTCTGGTGTGCAGACGGATGCTGCAGGAGCTCAACTGTCCCCTGCGAAGTGGTGCTGAACCGCTTCATAGGGGGCAACTCCCTGGTGCTGAAGTTCAGCGCAGCTCATGCTGAACTTCAGCTGCTGGTGACCGGTTCCCAGATCCTCCTGGATCCTCCTGGATCGGGGCAATTTGACCTCATAGACTCCCATGTTAGGGAGCGCCGGATTGCCCCAGATTTTGGAGGATCCGGGAGGATCTGATTTTGGGAGATTTATCTCCCCGGAAACAAAAATGCAGCATGTTCAGATTTTGTGTCCGGGAGAAAAATCTGATTCCTCTCGGATTCTCCCAGACATATGGAAACCGAATGGCAGAAAGTTGCCATGCAGCTCCATCTGGCCCCATAGCACTGCATGGGGTGGAAATCAGATCCGGGGTTGTCCGGTTTACACCGTTCAGCCCCGGATCAGACCTGATCGCAGTGTGAAGCCAGCCTTATAGAGATAAACAGCACATAATGAAAGAAAATAGAAAAACGGTTGGTAAAGGTCCCAAACGTAGACCAACATTTTCAAAAAGAGAAAATAAGGAACACAATATAATGAAATGGCTCATTTTAGTAAAGAACGAGAAAAATCGACCAAACCTTATCCAATAAGCAATCATATATGGTAAACCAAATCCTTCCAATGAAGAATTCAAATAGTGAAACAACTCCTTCCAAGATGCAATAATTGGTAAATATGGAATCAATTATTTCCAGTAATGAAAAAGATAAAGGGAAAGAGACATTTGCAGATACATAATTAGTAGTCATGAGTAGTGTCATACAAAAATGATTATATAAAAACATGAGGATATTATTGTGTTTAGTTTGAAAAAAAACTACTTTTAATAAAGCCAATTTTGCTAGTTGGTAATAAGATCAAAATGGTGACAATAACACAGAAAGCTGACCAGGACAGAGTCATAAAGGATTTCACATATGGCAAAATCTAATGAATAAAGTGTATACAAAAAGAAGTAAGTTACATACCCACATTTATTTTCTGTGCTCCTGCTGACTTCCCTTATATTCAAAAACACAGGCAATTATCCTTTTTCATATGTTTACTGATCTAATTATGGTCATTATACTTATTTGTCATTTTTTGCATATACCTTGTTATTTTTATATTTTGGTGAATATTTTCTGTTTCTCCTCCTGTATTTCATACATTGAAATGTCTTGCTTTACGTTGCTTACTGTTTATTGAATTTTGTCATTTTGTGTAATTTCCAATAAAATATCTTACACTTTTAACCATCTACTTGGTGTATTTATGTGATTACAGGTTTATAGATTTTCAGGCTGCTCACAGTACCATGAACAATATGTGGCCTGGCTTTGTCATGTTGAACATCGGCCTCTGAGACTCTATGTATGCAATTTCAGTGTTGAAGAGTGTAATTACATTAAATAGCAAACCATATGATTAGATATAATACTTTAATTTACAAAACTGTCAAGGTCTTTACTATGAAATCTTACCTATACTTGAATTATTGTGAAGAGTGGTCAGTTATGCAGTACAGCAAAAGATCATGGGGATTTCTTTTAAATACAACTTTCATGGTGAGAATAAGATTTATTTAATTCTACAACAGAATGTATCCCTTTTTATCTCTATTGGAGAGTAATAATATTATCTAAATTAAATTGCAATAGTCTAATATTAAAGAGCTATTCACATTTTCATAGATGGGTATGGAGTGACACTGCTCTGCTTATAAAGAAAGCAACTTTCCCATTTACATTTACTAAATCTTCTACTATTTTCCCCATGTTCAGACTTTCATTTTTTTATATTCTTACCTGCTTGATTCCTATAGGACAAACCTTTGCTTATGTTTGGGAAAAGTGATTGAACATGAGCAGTACTTACAAGCTCTTTCCCATTGTAAACACTGTCCTGAGACTGGCAGGAATGGTTGGAATACACTGTTATCTCCTAATCCTAGCCACATTTAGACTCAGCACACTGTAATGCTGGGGTGAGACTTGAGGCTGCGGGACCTGCTATAATCTTGAGAAAGCGCTAATGCCATAGCGCTGCCTGTGTAATGCAGCCCCAAGCAACTCGCTGTTTGACTCGTGTATAAGCCGAGGGTGGACCCCAGCACAGGTATACAGCCCCCAGCAGTGTGGTATACAGGCCTCCCCAGTGGTATATACAGGCCCCAGCAGTGTTACAGCAGCAGCCCCAGTGGTATATGCAGCAGCAGCCCCAGTGGTGTATACAGCAGCAGCCCCCAGTGGTGTATACAGCAGCAGCCCCAGTGGTATATACAGCAGCAGCCCCAGTGGTATATACAGCAGCAGCCCCAGTGGTGTATACAGCAGCAGCCCCCAGTGGTGTATACAGCAGCAGCCCCTAGTGGTGTATACAGCAGCAGCCCCCAGTGGTGTATACAGCAGCAGCCCCAGTGGTGTATACAGCAGCAGCCCCAATGGTATATACAGCAGCCCCAGAGGTATATACAGCAGCAGCCTCAGAGGTATATATAGCAGCAGCCCCAGAGGTATATATAGCAGCAGCCCCAGAGGTATATATAGCAGCATCCCCAGAGGTATACAGGCCGCCCGCTCGCCACCCCCATCAGTATACAGGCGCCCCCCATCAGTATCCAGGGCCCCCCTTGCAGCCCAAACCTGTAAAGTAAGATCATTATACTTACACCTGTGGCCGTCCCCGCTGCTGACACCGCGCTCCTCCGGCTTCATCCGACTTCTTCCGGCTTCCTCCTCTGGCGCAGACAATGACGTCATTGCCTGCGCCCATCGGAGGAGGAAGCCGGAAGAAGACGGATAAAGCCGGAGGAGCGCGATGTCGGCAGCGGGGACGGCCACAGGTGTAAGTATAATGATCTTACTTTACAGGTTTGGGCTGCAAGGGGGGGCCCTTGGATACTGATGGGGGGGTGCCTGTATACTGATGGTGGCGGGCGGGCGGCCTGTGTACTCGGCGTATATACTCGCGTATAAGCTGAGGGGGTACTTTTCAGCCCAATTTTTGGGCTGAAAAACTCGGCTTATACGCGAGTATATACGGTAATGGAAATGCTCTTCATTCATTTTACAAACTACCCAGTATATTATAATATAGAATCATAAATTTGTGAATGTAATATTTGCATTGGACACCCAAAGTCAATGATACTGGTGGACCCCCGCCAATCCAACCTGATGCTGCTTCCAACTGTAAAATGGGAAGAGACATGCATATCAGCTCTACTCCATGAGAAAGAAATCTAGCTATTTGAGTAGTCAAAACCCTTTAATGATCCTTTATCTAACAATATTTAAGGGTGCTTTCACATTAGCGTTCCCCTCCACAGCGTTCTGCGGAGGGGAGCCGCAATGTAAGCGCAGCCCTGCAAGTCTCTATCCGCCTGCGTACAGATCACATATGAGAGTGAATGAGAGCGCACGGTCATGCGCAGTCAAGCGCAGCACCGTGCGCTCCCATTCTAAAGATAGGGACTTGCAGGGCTGCGCTTACATTGTGGCTCCCCTCCGCAGAACGCTGCGGAGGGGAACGCTAATGTGAAAGTAGCCTAAGACAACTTAAAATAAAAAGTTGAAGTGCCAGCCAGAGAGCTCAATGATTTTTTGCATTTCAAAATGCATTGCGTTTCAAAATTGTAATTTTTATGGCTCAAACTAGAGTTACATAACACAAAATAGTTAATAAATAACATTCCCCACATGTCTACTTTACATCAGCACAATTTTTAAAACATGATTTTCTTTTGTTAAGAAGTTAGAAGGGTTGATATTTCATTAGCATTACCAATCAGAGGCCCCAACGTCATCTGGCCGCGTCTGGGCGGTGATTGACGGCACGGGTCCTGCCCTCTCATTGGTGCAGGGCCTGACCTGGGCGGAGATTACAGGAGAAAGCAGGAAGTCGATGGGCACCGCACCGATCAGTATGCAACTGGACCGGGACACCGCACCGCAGACCAGGAGAGGAGCGGGGACACCACCGGACGTCCGGAAGAGCAGGGCATGACAGCGGGGACAGCACCGGACAAGGTAAGAAGCGGTGCATATGTGTGTGTATGTATGTGTATGTATGTATATGTGTGTGTATGTGTGTGTGTGTGTGTATGTATGTGTATGTATGTGTATATGTGTGTGTATGTATGTGTGTGTATGTGGATGTGTGTGGATGGGGCTAGGGCTGCTGTATAAACCTCTAGGGCTGCTGTATATATCACTGGGAGGCTGCTGTATATACCTCTGGGGCTGCTGTATAAACCTCTGAGGCTGCTGTATATACCACTGGGGAGGCTGCTGTATATACCTCTGGGGCTGCTGTTTAAACCTCTGAGGCTGCTGTATATACCACTGGGAGGCTGCTGTATATACCACTGGGGAGGCTGCTTTATACTACCACTGGGGAGGCCTGTATACCACTGGGGGGGCCTGTATACCACACAGCTGGGGGCTGTATACCTGTGCTGGGGTCCACCCTCGGCTTATGCACGAGTCAATAGGTTTTCCCAGGTTTTGGGGGCAAAAGTAGGGGGTTCGGCTTATACACGGGTCGGCTAATACACGAGTATATTCGGTACGAGTTTTCATGAAAAAGACAAAATTATCTGGATGACCCCAAACCTTTGAACGGTAGTGTATTTATATTTAAACATTTGAAAATGCAATTATGAAAATGAAATATTGAGTATTGAAAATGTTATACAGTGTTGGCCAAAAGTATTGACAACGCCTGCAATTCTGTCAGATAATACTCACTTTCTTCCTGAAAATGATTGCAATCACAAATTCTTTGGCATTATTATCTTCATTTAATTTGTCTTCAATGAAAAAACACAAAAAGAATTGTCTTAAAGCCAAATTGGATATAATTCCACAACAATACTTTTGGCCAACACTGTACTTGTTACAAAAATGTTGCTTTAGCACCAAATTTCCCACTTTTACAAGAGGTAACTCCAAAAATTGGACCCACAATTTGCTTTCCACTTTCTTATGATCAAGGTGATACTCTACATGTGGTCAGAAACCTCTGTTTGGACAAATGTGTGGGCTCGGAACAGAAGTAGCAATATTTGAATTCAGGAAAAGCTGAAATAGATTGCGGGCACCGTGTCACATGTTAAGGGCCCAAAGAGTGCCTAAACAGCAGAACCCCCCTGTGGAGACACGGAAGTCAGTGGGTGCTCTCATCGGCTGGCCTGACTGCCTTCAGAAAGATCACATGGACCAGGGCTTATCCCACTGAACGCCCAAACTCCTTAAAGGGAACCTGTCACCTAAAAATCGCCCCCCAGCCAATCAATGGGTGTCCCTGCATCTTCCTAATCGTATCCTATCCCTCTCTGTCCTAAAACAGTCATTGCAAAGTTTAAAAAAGTGCTTTATAAACTTACTAAAGTGAGGCTTCATGTTCCCTCAGAAGTCGCACAGGGCGTACCCTGTGCATGATTTTCGCCTCCTCTGCCACTTGAATTCACGCCCCGATGGGCGTGAAAATGCTTTGTAATCATTCTCTCACTCCTCCATGGGCATATTTGCCGGTATGACCCTAATCGCATCATTTCCGGCTCAGTGACGTGGATACGCCCTTTGGGTATATCAAGGAACCTCAAGCTGCGCTTTGCGCATGCGTGAGGTTTGCTTTACGGCAGCATCTGTGATGAGCAATGTGCAGCTTGAGGTTCGTCGATACACCCTTTGAGTGTATCGACGTCACTGAGCCGGAAATTACACGATTAGCATCATACAGGCTAATATGCCCATGGAGGAGGGAGAGTATGATTACAAAGCATTGGGGCGTGAATACAAGCGGCAGATGAGCCAAAAATCATGCACAGGGTACAAGTATTGATAGGCTGGGGGTGATTTTCAGGTGACAGGTTCCCTTTAAAGGAAAAAAGTCAGGTCAAAAATCCATATATAACTGCTATCATTTTCTAATTCCTTTCTCTAAGCTCTCTCTATTTATGCATTTCTATTATTTATATTCCACTCCTATCTTCTGTTAACTTCAAATAAAGAGATTCATTCCATCTGTCACTCGCATTGAATGATCCACTTAGTTATCTGTTGTCCCTTCCCCATAGATGATTATGCATGTCACATCACAGCCCAGATCAAATCAGTGGTGGGGAGCTGTATCCTCTCTACTCTCTATGCAGCAAAACCAAGAGATCAAATAAACACAGGATCTCTCACAGCCCAGCAGGGATTCCTTTTTACAGAAACAAATGGAGTCTAGATCAGATAAGGCAGACCTGCAAGGCTGGTTTCACACTGGCGTTTGTGTTTGCATGCGTATAGCATGCAGACGCAAACGCAGCCCATACTGATGTGAACGCAGCGGAGAATCTCTGCATGCATTCACATTAGTATGCAGCCTGCCAGCCAACCAGCTGTCTCGGGGGCGGCCGGGATGAGGAGATCAGTGGCAGAGATCTCCTCCTCCTGCCCACAGCTGATCCCCCGCCGATGTCAGCACGGGAGATTTGAAGAAACAGCTGATCTGATAGCTGTTTAAATCTCCCGCGCCGACACCGAATAGGGTGATATCGGTGCAGGAGATGAAAAACAGCTGATCGCTGCTTCAAATCTCCCGCACCGACCTCACCTATTCGGTGTCAGCGCGGGTGATTTAAATAGCTGTCAGATCAGCTGTTTCTCCCCGCTGACACCAGCGGGAGATCAGTGGAGGCTTTAGCTGATCACCTGCGGCCACCAGGAGAGATTTCAATGAGATCTGCAGCGTTCTCCTGTGGTGTCTTGCGGAGGACACTGCGGATCCATTGACTTTTTTGCGTGGTTTGTGCGCTTGCGGGTGCTTGCAGATAAATCAAGAGCCCGCAACCACACAAAAAATGCAACAGGGCTGTGTCCAGAGTGTGCTCAGAGGGTGCACAAATTGTGCGCTTTCAAGCGCAAACGCAGCCAAACGCAGGCACATGCGTTCCCATGTTAAACATAGGAACGCATGTACGAAAGCATTTGGCTGCGTTCGGTGGCAGCGTTTGCAATCGCCAGTGTGAAACCGGCCTAATATTCTCTGTCCGTGTCCTGAACAGAACAGTAGCTTCAGAAAGTGAAACCAGACAGTACTGAGAGCGAGGGAGGAGAGAGCTGCAGAGAAGGTGTGCATAATTACATGACAGTTTAACACAGCCAGGACTAATTGTCTCTGCTTATAATTAGAGATGAGCCACCACCCCGGTGTTCGAATATGATTCGATTTGTCGAATCGACGGGGTGTTCGACAAATGTTCGTCGAATGCTCGACGAACACCGTCGAACACCCCGGAAAACGAACAAACCGGGCCTGTGGGGCATTTTCACTTCCACAATGTATATACATACATTGTGGAAGTGAAAAAAAGTGAAAGAAAGTGTTAAAAATAAAAAAATAATCAATGCTCACCTGTCCGCGGTCCACCGAAGCCTCCGGCAAGGTCCTGCGGCTTCTAGGACCTGTGTGACGTCATGTTCTCGCGCGAACTCTGGTCACATGACCGGAGTTCCGCGAGAACGTGACGTCACCACAGGTCCTGGAAGCACAGGACCTTGCCGGAAAGCTGAAAATAGATATTTTTATGTTTCAGACCCTTTCTTTAAGTAAAAGTTACTTAAAGAAAGGGTCAGAAACATAAAAATATCTATTTTAAGTTTTCTGGCAAGGTCCTGTGCTTCCAGGACCTGTGGTGACGTCACGTTCTCGCGGGAACTCCGGTCACGTGACCGGAGTTCCCGTGAGAACGTGACGTCAGCACAGGTCCTATTAGCAATAGGACCTTGCCGAAAAGCTTAAAATAGATATTTTTATGTTTCGGACCCTTTCTTTAAGTAACTTTTACTTAAAGAAAGGGTCCGAAACATAAAAATATCTATTTTAAGCTTTCCGGCAAGGTCCTGTGCTTCCACGACCTGTGGTGACGTCACGTTCTCGCGGAACTCCGGTCATGTGACCGAAGTACGCGCAAGAACATGACGTCACACAGGTCCTAGAAGCCGCAGGACCTTGCCGGAGGCTTCGGTGGACCGCGGACAGGTGAGCATTGATTATTTTTTTATTTTTAACACTTATTAGCTGTTTATTTTGTCCGAAAATACGGCAGATGTGGTTTTCTGACTGCATCTGCCGCATTTTCGAACCAAAATCGAACATGTTCGATATTCGGCGAATTTGAACCAAATTGTTAGAATTCGGCGAATGACTCGAATAGCGCCAAAATCAACTCGAATTTCAGATTGGCGAACTATTCGAATCGAACATCGCTCATCTCTACTTATAATGGACTGGATAAATGCAGCAGCTCTCTGGAGGATGTGAAGATGCTGATAATATGGAAATTACAAAGAGTACAATAATGATTTTATGTTTTTAAAAGGTCTGGCCATGCACTATTCAAGGGTAGTATTAATATCATACTGAACAAATTACATGACAATGTTCTTTTAACCATAGACAGAACACTACTCAGACAACACTGGATGAGGGAACCACACATTGGCTAGACTTTATTAGATCCCCAACAGTCAAAGGCATATAACATATACTCAGCAAGAACACAATGTAACAACAACAAAGTCTCATCTTTCCACTGGCCCACCAAGGATTAGAATTTCCGGGACTTCCAGGGCAACTAAGACAATCCATCAGCACCCTGCTTTGGTGGGCACCCAATAAAAATGGATAGCAACTAGGGATGAGCGAGTACCGTAATATTCGTACTCGCTATACTCACAAAAAGTCGGTAGCGGTACTCAGTACTCCTTGCGAGTATAGCAAGTACGAATACTTTCGCAGTGTATCCATAGATACACTGCAAAAGTACCCTTAAAAGTGATTAAAAGTCGTTAAAAATAATAAAATTACATACTCACCTGTCCGACCTGCATCGGGACCGGCAAAGAAGATCAGATCGCTGGACAAGGACCTGTGACTACCAGCCAATCAGATGGCCGGTAGCGATTTGGCCAATCAGATGGCGCCACGTCACAACTACATCATCGCTAGCGGCCACCTGATTGGCCAGATTGCAAGGCCCTAGGTGTACTGTCAGGACCTTGCAAACTGGGTAATCAGGTGGCCGCTAGTGATCACGTGGTTGTGATGTGGCGCCATCTGATTGGCCAGATCACTACCGGCCATCTGATTGGCTGGTAGTCACTGGTCCTTGTCCAGTGATCGGATGTCTTCTTTGCCGGTCTCGGCAGGCATCGGACAGGTGAGTATGTAATTTTATTATAGTTAACAACTTTTGATCACTTTTAGGCTACTTTCGCAGTGTATCTATAGATACACTGCGAAGGTATTAGGACTACTCGCTACTCCCGAGTACACATAAGATACTCGGAGAGTAGCGAGTAGCCGAATACCGCTACTATTTGGTGAATACCGAATAGTAGCGAGTATACTCGCTCATCCCTAATAGCAACAAGCTTAGGAAGTAAAAAGAGTAGAGAAAAGTCTGTAGCCAGGTGTCCAAATTATCCAAACCTGGATTACTTTGAATGCAATTAAAAACCGGCTGAAATAGTATGTCTCTGGACTGACTTGCACCTTTACATGTAGGTGATGCCAGTCTTTATTTGAAATGTGTTATGACTTATTTTAGACTGTGCACCCTTCCCCCCCACCCTTTAGCCTTGTCCATTACGCCCTCTTGCTGTAGCCTAGGTCCAGAGACATACCATTCCAGCTGGTTATTAATTGCATTCACAGGCAGATAAACCCATTCCAGCAAACAGTGTATCACACATAGTGACAGTGTTAGGACCCGGTAAGGTGGGAGCACCTTGACGCCGTTACCGGGATCTTCGCAGTGGCGCCAGTGTTGAAGCTAAAGCTCCCGTCACCCACAACGATGCAACAGCGATCCGGACAATGATAACGATCCTTAGGGATCACTGGTGCGTCACTTTGGGATCGCTGGTGAGATGTCAAACAGTCAGATCTCACCAGCGACTCAGCAACGATCCAGAATGATAGGAGGTTGTTGGGAATTGGCACTCTCGGGCGTAGTATTGAGATCGTTGATCGTTGTCCCTTTCAAACACAGCGATGCAGCATCCCCAGTGGGAGACCAATGACCTAAAAATGACCTAGAGCACTTTATAACCATCAGCGATCTCACAGCAGGGGCCTGATCGCTGCTAAGTGTCACATATAACGAGATAATTAGCAAGATCGCTGTTACGTCACAAAATCTGGGACTTCACAACGATCTCGCTAATGATCTCGTTATGTGTGAGCAGTATTTACTGTGTACCTTTGTCATATACCCTTTGTCATATACACATTGTCTTAGTTGTACACACAGCTCTGGCTCATTTAGCTCATTCATATCTATTTAATGCTTAGTGTTGCAGCAAATCTATTTTCCTAAAAATGGGATGCAGCAGCTTCCCCGACTGGGTGCCTCCTTTGGAGGCACCACTCCTTGCACTTTGCCCCAGCTCCTCCTATGCTCCTGGTGCTGTAACAAATGGTGTAGTGGTATTTGGAGTTGAAGTGAGCTGTGTATTTTTCACATATAAATAAAACAAAAAAAATTTGAAAAAAACATTCCCCAACACGAACGCTCTCTACCAATTTACTGAAAAAAAAAACAAACCCCCAAAACACAGATTCAAAGTAATCCAGTAGAGGATACCTTGAGGAATCTGTCTTCTAGCAAATGAGGGCATCTCCATATTCTGGAAGAGCAGGTGCTGTGCCAGAAGACTGATGAGCAGTAACCTCAGTGAACCTATTGCAGGTCAGAATCCTCGGGACACACAGGGAGCAAGTGTGACTCACCGTGAATTCAGGGCATGCACTCTGCTTCTTGGAGAGTTTACCATGGGTCACATTTGTCCCCTGTGTGACTTAAGAATTCTGAATTGCCATAACCTCATGTCACTGCAGTCAGTCTCCTGGCAGAGCTCTTGCTCTGTGCATGCACTTTCCATCTTCCCAGAAGAATGCATCACAGGAGGAGGGCCGTGGGGAAATTGGAATGACAAAGGTATCTGAAGGACAAGAGGGGATGACCGGAACCACAGGGAACAAGGGAAGGCCAGGGGAGGAAATTCCACTCCCATTTGACATGTTTACACATGTCAGCTGCATTAAAAATCAAGAGGAGGCAGCGCTTTTTATTTGGAACCAATGTCTGCAACTTTTTTGAGGCTTTAAAGGGGACTTTGGTGGCACCAGAGGACTGGCAGAGACCAGAAGAGGATATTTTGCTCCTATCTTTACAGAAATGTAATGACACTTCCAAAAATGTGTGCACAAGTAAGTACCAAAACCTTTGACTAGTAAAAATTAAACTTGGCACTCAAAAGATTTCAGTTTCACGTGACCCACCTTAATAAATCACGAGAAACTGTAATGTTTTGAGAACCACGCGTTATCTTTATTTCTATTTTATCTGACATGTTTGTACAAAGAGAAATCTTTGTTTACAGGTAATGTCATCTACTTTTGCACGACCACCAGTATAGGGTGTATATCAATGATCATATGACCGCAGACCAGAAAAAACATCTTGATTCACATTCTCTAGGGCCTCAGCTGACCCCAGTAGCTGAAACTCTGGATATTTTCTGAACCTGGGGGTGCGCTACAGGCTTTTTCCTTTCAGACAGATTTATATGGCTAAAATGAAGAAGTACCCTTAACTTCTACCATTTTAAGTTTATACGGCAGTCATTAAGGGGTTTAACAAAACTACTGTATAAATATTGCTGTTATTAAAAAATTCTTGAAAAACCATAATGTGTGAAGAAGTCCTCAGAATAAGTTTAAAATAAATGCCCTTAATATCACAAAAAACATCCATATTGTATAAATTCTATACACATTGCACTTACCTAAAGCTGTACTATAGTGTTTTTTTTTGTTTGGTCTATCGTGACCAGCTATCAGTTTGGTGTCTCATGCAGCATGCCGGAAGTCAATTTGCAATACATCTGTAGGAGAGCCTCATTATGACTTTCAAAAAGATGCATTGAGTGCCTGTGATGTAACTTCTGACTTCCAGCCTATCAGACGTTATAGGTAAAGATGAGTGAATCTTTTGAAGTCCGGGTTCGGTTCAGTTTGCCGAATGGGAATATTTTTGGCGAATCCTTCCGTGCTTGCTCATGAACCTCAGACATTTTCAATGCTTCCCTCTCCCTGAATTGGTAAATACAGAATTAGACTCACCTACATTCTTTGCCAGCATCTGTAATTGGTTGATTACTGTAAAATTAAAAAAAATTGAAAAAATGGTCACGTAGTCCGCCCAATTTTGATAACAGCCAAGATAAAGCCACCAGCTGTGGTTGGCAGGATGCAGCTGTCTGTTGTAGCCTAGCTGATGAAGAAAAAAAGGAGTATTCTATGTTTTTTTATTTTTTATTAATTAATTACTTTTTTAAAATGGGAATCCAGGCTAAAACACCCCTAAGTGCCACATTAAAGGCACTAAAGGGTGCAATCTTACAATGTACAGGGGTGGGACATTATGTATCTGTTTGAAATCAATCCACAGTATCTATCTGTAAATCTATTTGTTCCATTTATCTATAAATCTATCTCTTCTTTACTATCTATCCATTCATCCAGCCACCCACTTGAACTGCTAAAAAGTTGAGTAATCTTAAAGATCTTAAAAGATGTTAATATCTTGAAAATATTAGCATGTTGCATCCATCCCAGGAGAGGTATCCCTATTAGATGCGCTACTCCTGGTGCTTTTCCCCAGCACTTTCACTGCCCAGGTGCATTGGTAAACACGGTAATGGTATTTGGAGTTAATACCAGCTGGGTAATGTCAGCTGACAGCTAGGCCAGAGGTTAGTAATGTTGAGGAATCAATCAGATAGCTGATATTATTAACCAAGTCAGTAAGGACACAAATAACCACAACAAGAAATATTTTCTTTGAAAAAGAACCCCAATTCATTCCTCTTTCACCTTTTTTTAATTAAAATCCATTTGTTAAAAATCTCTCATTTCACCCAACCCCCCAAAACATGATGTAAAAAATATTTAGAATCCCCCAAGAATAATGAAACCCAAATAAATGCTAAACCTGTGCCAGCATATGGGGGAAAGATCAGTGACTGTATCTCCCATATGGTAGGACAGTAGGCACTGCATGGCTCCTTGCAATATGACAAGTCGTTACTTTCCTGAGGTTGTCTCAGGTGGGCATCATTCCGGAATCTTGCTGTGTGACCTAAGATAAGCTCAGTGTCATCAGTACTTGTAACAGACGCTTTTTCATGGGAGTCACGATGTCGCGTGAGATGTTCATATCTTAACAGTATTGTGAGACAGTAGGGATGGGCGAATCTACTCGCTAGGACTCGTTACTCGGCGAGTAGTAAGGGACTCGCAGGACTCGGTACTCTGCGAGTTTCCCAGTGATTACTCACACGAGTCCAATGCAAATCAATATCAATCCTAGTTTTGTCAGAAACGCTGACAAAACTAGGATTGCCATTGTTTGCATTAGGCTCGTGCGAGTAATCACTGGCTACTGTGCCAGTGATAGCAGGGAAACTCGCAAAGTAACTACTGTTTCTTTGCGAGTCCAGCTGTCTTCTCTGTGCAGCTCCAGGGTCCTAGAGCCCGCCTGCTGCCTGATGTAGCAGTGCTGAGATTGTTCTCAGTCTGCTCATTCCCTGTGCATAGACATCTATATTTATGCACAGGGGATGTAGCAGAGAGGACATCGCGTTTTGGACTGCGTCGGACGGAAGAGGATTTTTTTAATTAAAGATGGAATCCCTAATGGCTTTTTTTTTTATTTCAAATAAAAATTTTTCTCTGTGTTGTGTTTTTTTAACCCTTTATTGGAGATTCTTAGTGGCTGGGTCAAACGTGGCCTGACATTAAGAATCTCGGGCTTAATACCAGCTTGTATAACAAAGCTGGTATTAACCCCTTTATTACCCATTTATTAATTTCTATGTCTAGCCAGACTCCGACTCCGAGGCGACTCCGACTCTGAGGCGACTCCGACTCTGAGGCGACTCCGAGACTCCGACTCTGAGGAGACTCCGACTCCGAGACTCTGACTCTGAGCCTCTGACTCTGAAATTCATTAAATAATAAAAAAAAAAATGCGTGGGGCTCCGCGCAGTTTCTATGTCTAGCCAGGTACAGCTAAGCAGCTGGGGGCTGGAATCCGCAGCGCAGGGATGCCCAAGCTTTCTGGGCACCCCCCGCTGCAAATTGCAGCCCGCAGCCGCCCCAGAAGATGGCGCGTTCATTGAAGCGCCATCCTCTGGCGCTGAACCCTGCTCTTCCAGCGGCCCTGGTGGCGGTGGCACGCTGGGTAATAGAGGTTAGGGCCAGCTTTGTATTATCAGCTGGCCCTAAGCCCGAAATTTATGGCGGTCACGCCAATATTAGACATGACCGCCATGAATTTCTATTAAATTGTTTTAAAAAAAACACAACACAGAGAAATTTTTTTATTAGAAATAAAAAAAAAAGCCATTAGGGACTCCATCTTTAATTAAAAAAATCCTCTTCCGTCCGACGCAGTCCAAAACGCGATGTCCTCTCTGCTCATCCCTGTGCATAGATAAAGATGTCTATGCACAGGGAATGAGCAGACTGAGAACAATCTCAGCACTGCTACATCATGTCTGTGAGCAGGCGGGCTCTAGGACCCTGGAGCTGCACAGAGCAGACAGGACTCTTCTCTTATCTGTGCGAGTTTCCCAGCGATTACTTACAAAGTAAACGAGTCCAATGCAAATAAATGACAAAACTAGGATTGCTTCAGGCTGAAGCTTCCGAGACACATCTGTGATTTGTAAATCTCACACTACTCGCTATTACTCGCTTCCCCATTCATTAACATTGGACTCGCTAGACTCGCAACGAGTAGCGAGTCCTGGGCTCGGACTCGCTACAGTCAAGCGATTCCAAGTAATTTAGGATTCGCCCATCACTATGAGACAGTGCATGTGGAGAGCGGTGATGTCAGGGAGTGCAACACAGTTCAAACTTGCAGGATAGCCCCTGTATGACACCTCGAATCTGAACTGCAGTAATGTTTGTGATGACAAGCCTTGTTACACTTATACCAATGTGCCTGCTCTCACAGCATAAGCATAAGAGGGATGCTTTCTGTGAATATAAGCCCACCATATTGTTGTAAGGCCATGTGCCCATGATATTTAGTTTGATGCTTCCTTTAAAGAAGATTTTGAGAATCTGCATCAAAATCGGCATGTCTATCTTGAAGGCAGCCAAGTCTATGAGAGTTCAGAAGTGCTGTGCCAAAATTAGTTTTTTTTACTTGTAGATTTTGGGACAGAAAAAAGAATTCTAAACCACATGTTCAAAAAAAAAAAAAAGGCAATATTGGCACAGCACTTTAGCCTTTTCAAAGACTTTGCTGACCTTTGGATAAACACACAGATTTTGATGAGGTTTTAAAAAATCTGCATCAGAAAAAGCAGCAAACAATTCATCATGGGCGCATTGCCAAAAGGGTCCAGGGAGAGCGGTGAAAGGGCTCGAGCATTCATCTTGCCCCCTGGCTACCTCCACAGAGAATTCTAGGGCTAGGGTGGCCAACTACATTCCTCAAGGCCTGAAAACCTTATACATTTTCAGGATTGTTTTAGGATTACACAGGCGATAATTTCATCAACTGTAGAAGTGATGATTCCAGCACCTTATGCAATGCTAGGAAAGTCCTGAAAACATGCACGGTTTGCAGCCCTTGAGGACTGCACTTAGCCAGTCCTGTTCTAAAGGAGTTTGTGTAGTGTCTTTCATTTTCATACATAAGACCAGAGGCCTGCGACTTGTTGACCAGTCTCTGTAGGGCAGTATTAGAGCACCTTTTTGCAGAAACAGTTCAGCACTCAAGGAATGAGATAAAAAAAAAACTTTAATGTAGCAACTTTTGATAAAGGCCATGGTGGTACGTGATGTCATTTACAAAATTTATCACACCCAAACAGTAATAATATAAACATTGGCACTTAGCACAGACTATAATAAGTTTCAAACATACATGCATCAATATACACAGTATATGTAAGGAAAGTCCCAAAGGGATCCGCAGACTCCGTTACAATGGTGCAAAGTCCATTAAAGGCACAGTCTGTTAAGGGCTTTGAGGTGTGAGCCCAAAGGCTGCAGTTCTGCTAATCCAGCAGGAGGGAGCAAAGCTGGTGCTAAACTTGGGAAAGGAAAAAATAAAATTAACAAAAACGGGCCTCACTCTTCAAAGATCTTAAAAAACAACTGAAAAAAAGTCCTTTTCTGGACAAGATGTCAACGAAGAAATGGGTCAGCGGTCCAACAACATGCCACTTTAGGGAAATCCTCTCTTAAATTGGAGGGAAAATTGTGTGGTAGTCCACTGCCGGATAGTCTCAGGGGGGTCGCAAGGGCTAGTCATCCAGGGGAATTCTCCCCTATCTGCCTCCCAGCACACCCAATCATGGCCACCGCTGGAGAAAAGGATATAGGAATTAGGGGATGATCACCGCCTCTAGGAAAGATGGGAGGAACTTGGGCAACACAAACATGCCTCTCAGGATGAATGGTCCCTATGAGTTTAGGTTCAGCTGGCTGGTTAACCAAGAGAGGCCTGCACATTTGCTCCATGTTGGCCTCCTGCTTCCAGTTTCAAAATCATTGGTGGTGGCAACCACATTTATGCCAACCGTGAACCACTCCTTGCTGACCTTCACCTTGATGAAGGTTGCCTCCTCCCCAACATAGAGTGTGCAGAGTCTTTTGGGAAAATGGTCACTCAACAGGATGAACCGGTTGACGTAGCAGCAATGTTGAGTACCTTTTTTGGTTATGAAGCCAAACCCGCTATCCTTCATGAATGCCACCATCATGTCTCAGGTACATTAGTTATGAAAGTCATTGACCTTATGCCCATGCAACCACTTTTGGGTGATGCTATGTGTGAACCAAATTTTCTCAAGAAAAGAGATAGGCCAGGGTCATTCATGCTATATAGGATAGTTGTTGTGAAAGAGTAGGGGTCCCCACTTTCCAATCTTTCAGTCAAAGCCCTCTAGTGGGGGTGGTACACAAGCATTGGAAACAGGGCCTTCTGCCTCTACTACATACTCCTCTTCCTCATCTTCCTTGTCCTCCTCATCATGCTCCTGGATGTGCTGATCCAGCTTCTGTGGCACCAGCTGTTGGTGTAATAACATCAGGCATGCTGCAATACCCTCCTGAATGGGACATATGCTGCTTCTGTCTGGAATGAGTAATGACTCATCTTCGGATGGTGAGCTCCTCAGGACCTCCTCTGGCTTCCAAGCCCGATGCTACATCTTGACCTCACTGCAATGAGGTGCGGTTGAGGTCCAGGTGACTTATGTGTCTTGTACGGGCTTCTCCGATTTTGGTACTGAAGCACCCTTGGCCCCTAGGGTGGTAAGGAAGATGACATCCTCTAGAGCAGGCATATCTTGTGGTGGATCAATCATTATCACGTATCCAAACTGCATACATCAGGCAAACGGTAGCACAGTGTAGGACAGTATATCTGTGTTGTACTGCATTGCCAAGATGGCACCAGGTTCTGCTGTGATGCCTCTATGCCTAGGGGCACGCCTCTTTCAGTGGCAGGCCACAAATCAATAACAGGATATTATTGTTTGCACAATCTTGTTGCCTAGCTCTACATTAATTACTCCACCAGGTGGGTTACAGAAGGCACCAGACTTACATTACAAATCCTATTCTGCATGTCACAGGTAAAACCTGAGCTTGCATCTGGGTGGAGTGATTATTAAAGACTGACATATTTGGAGGAGAAATAAGGAAAACAAAATAGTTTATTCAGCTCACCACAAATTCATCTGGAATATTGAATAAGGCTAGTGGGCAGCAATGCACGAACTAGATGAATATTAATGATACATATTAAGGTACCTTTACACGCCGCCATTGTGCATAGCAACAGGTATCCACCACACGTGCACGCGCACGTTTTTGACAGTGGATACCGATTGTCAATGCCACATGTACACGCCGCCATTGCGTTGTCAACTGAAGGTATCTTTGTTCCCCGGAAGTTCCGACAATACCTGCGGATAACCTCCTGTGGGATACCTTCGCTGCATCACACGCCGCTACCATAAAGGAATATGGGCGTACATCTTTCGCACCGCAAGTACATAGGCGTGACAGAGTTGGGTATTCCATAATGCTAATACGCTGATTGGACAATGCGATAGCGTCATGATTGGCCAGCCTGCACAGGAAGGCTGGCTAATACATGACGCCATTGCAATTGTGTAGTGTAAATGGACAGCTGTTTAAATATGGCGCCCTGTGAAGGGACAGCCAATGGTTACACAGTAGCCCCCACTATTGATCGCTGATAGGGCATGGTATCCATGACGCTGTGGCACGCCCCTGTGAAGTCATTAGGCGACGCAACATCCATCCCTGTGCCCCGTTTAGATGCCACTACCATGGCAATTGTGCCTTTTGTTTTCCTTCGGTTTTTGAGCACGGCTCAGTAACAGGTATCTGAGTCAACTGCAGCACACTGGGAGGAATTTCCCTATTTACACGCCGCCATTTCGTAGCAATTTCATGGCAACAGGCACAAATATCCCCAATGCCAGGCAGTTGCTACCTTGCAGTGGTGGCGTGTAAAGGGGCCCTAACACACGTTACACAGGCCATAAATCTGTATCCTAAATGTATGGAATGAAATTAAATAAAGTGATTGCACATTTTTAATAAGCAATATCCTTAGTATGGTGTTTAATGAGTTTAAACAGACCTATAAGACCATGTATGTGAAGCATATATTGGCCGTATGCTATTTTTATATGAATTGCTATCACATAAAAGTAGAAAAGATAGCTTCGCACGCTGCTGATCCTCTGTAATAATAAAGGTTTGTTCTCCAATAAAAATACAATAATGATAAAAAAAATTATAAAAACAATTAAAAAATATATTAACCCCTTCCCGACCTATGACGTTATACAACGTCATGGGCGGGTAAGGGGTGTTTGATGTGCGCTCCGGCGCGGAGCTCACATCAAACAGCCAACATCTCAGTTGATGTGATCAGCTGAGATGTCGGGCTAACAGCTCCGATTGGATCCGGGATCCAATCGGCACTGTTAACCCCTTGGATCCTGCTGTCAATCGCTGACAGTGGGATCCAAGGCGGCCGCAGCGGGGAACACGCTGTTCCCTGCCTGCACCGGAGATCCCGCGATAGTATTGCGGGATCTCCGGTGCTCACGTGACAGCCCGGGGTCCTGGCTAGACCCCGGATGCTGTCAGAGCGCAGTTTCCAGTTGTGGTTGGCAGGCGCTGCCAAACATAACAGGTCTGCGATTCTGGGAGATACAGATGAGCTGCAGCTCACCTATATCTCCCAGAAGCGATCTGTCTGTGCAGCAAGGTGCCTCTTAAAGAGGTAGTGTAAAAATAAAAATCAATGAAAAAATAAAGTTTTTAAAAACCTGTAAAGAAAAAAATATAAAAGTTCAAATCACCCCCCTTTTCCCCCAATCACAATAAAAGTATTATAAAAAAAAAAATACACGTTTGGTATCGTCGCATATAGAATCGCCCGATCTATCATTATATTAAATCCGTTAATGAGAGCCATAAACTCCGTAATGGAAAAAATGGTCCAAACGCCAAAATTCCGTTTTTTTGGTCGCCGCAACATTGCTATAAAATGCAATAACGGGTGAAAAAACTGCAGATCCCCCCAAAAATGGTATCATTAAAAATGTTAGCTCAATACACAAAAAATAAGCCATCACGCAGCCCCAGATCCAAAAAAAATGAGAACACTACGGGTCACAGAATATGGCGCAAAAAGTTAATTTTTGTTTTTTTTTTCAAACTTCTGAATTTTTTTTCCCCACCTAGATACCAGTAAAGGTATACATGGTGGGTGTCTACGAACTCGGAACGATCTGAGGCATCACCCCATCATGTCGGTTTTACCATATATTGAACACGGCGACTAAAATACCCAAAAATACAAACGTGTCATTGCACTTTTTTTGCAATTTCACTGCATTTAGAGTTTTTTTGCAATTTCCCTGTCCACTATATGGTAAAATAAATTATTGCATATTAAAGTACAACTCGTCACGCAAAAAACAAGCCATCATATGTCTATATTGACGGAAAAAGTTCTTGGAAGCAAGGGAGCAAAAAACGAAGATGAAAAACGAAAAATTCCCGGGTCATGAAGGGGTTAAGCTCTATTAATCATATTTTTAAATAACACTGTATGGCTCTTGGACTTCGCAGCTGCTGCCACATCTAGCAATAATCCAAAGTTCACACCTTGCAGGTGTTCTAAAAAATTATTTTAAAGTACAAAAAAATTGTACAGGTTTAAAAAAAACAGTAGACCCAATGGTTGGGAACACTCTTAGCCATATGATTAGGTGTTGTTCTCAGCCAGTGGGTCTTCCAGTTAGCGTTTTTGCCCCAAACAATCAGGGAAAGTTTAAGGACAATTTTAAATTGCGAACTTATTTCCCAAACAAAGCCAAGTTTGATATTTTGTTGTAAATTGCTCATATTTCTAATTGTGAACTGAATCATAAATGTTCGTGCCTAATTTGAAATGAGCAAACATGGTTGGGGGAATTTTGCTCATCTCTAGTTATTGCACAAGAAGGTGCAGCGAAACCACAGCTGCACCAAAAAATTATGAGAATGCAAAAATATAAGACATGGAGCAGGGGGCTTACATTTATAGGACCACTTCAGTGTTGAAAAAAAAACTGTAGTTATGCTTTAAAGCCTTCACTACGCATCCAAGAATAGCAGCATAACCAGTTAGAATAGTTAGTGCTAGTCAGAAGTACAGAGAGCATAGAACATGTGGCCTGTTATCCAAACTTTCTCCCTCTCCACTGACCACATCTGCACAACTTGAAGCTGTTAATTCTTACTACATCTTCTATTCTCCTGTCTCAACTGCCTCAAGGGATAAAAGGAAAGGCCCGTTATTACATGAGGCTGCTATGTAATTGTCAAAATAATTTTGTCTTTTTTTAAGAAGAAAAAATTGTTAAAGCTTTAGAACTCAGGAATTCCTTACCTATGGGCTCTTATTGAGTATTTCCACCCCTGCAGAGTCTTCTTAAAAAGAAAAAAGTCCTCATTATTTCTTATTAGTTCAGAGCAGTGTACTGGTTAGCTTGGATAAATATTTTTGTTTGAAGTCTAACAGAGTACTTTGTTTCCTTTCACAAACCTTGAACCAGTGTAGGAAGACTTAAAGGCCGGGTAAATCCCCCTTGATAATAATATGAAAATCATCTACACTAACAAGGAGAACATATCACAAAACAGCTTAAAATTGTCCCATTTGACTGTAAAATATTAAAATCCTAAGAGTCCTGAGTGGTTGATACCTTATAACACAAAAGATGGTAGGAAATAGCAAGCGTTCGAGACTACTCGGGTCTCTTCATCAGGCTCATAATAACACAAAATCTGAAGTCATATTTATACACCGAAGGGGGATTAGATAATGCAGTACGTGAGACAAGTAACATGAAGCAGAACATGGAATTGTCAGTGTGAGGTTGAGGGAGGCAGTTGGAGCAGTAAATATTGGAACAGTTCAGAGATAAGATGTGTTATATTTAATTCTCCTTTGATTGCATGGTGTGGTCCTAGATTGGAAGATTGTTTAATTGATGAAAAAAGACATACATCCATGTGACAAGTTCAATCCTGCTTTGAATTTGTTGAAGTTCATCATATATGTGTATTCCCAGACTTTCCTGTCTCTTTGGGAGTTGAAATGACTATTCAATACTAGTCACTTCATATCCATTAAGGTGTGATAGAGGCTACAAAAATGATTTTCCACAGGTAGATGTAATCTTTTTTCTTTATTTGTGTGGTGATGACAGTTCATCCTAATTCTAAGTTTCTGTCTTGTCTTTCCAACATTCAGACCTTTAGTTTGACATTTGGTACATATAATTAAGTACACCACATTGATTGTGGTACAACTGAATGTACCTTGGATCTTGTAGTCCTCCTGATGTGTGTTGAGAATCTTTATATTTTTCCATTGTCATTATAAATGGACAGGTTTTGCATTTTTTCTGGTTGCACAGAAATGTTCCTCTTTTTGTTGGAGGGGGTATAAAGCTTCTAACAATGATGCTTTTTAGATTCGGGGGCTGGCTAAAATACAGAAGTAGGAGTCAGGAAATATAGATTTTGGTCATGCATCTTTTTTGTAAAAGTGGTTTTAGTTTCCATGCAGCTCCTCTTAACACCTCCAGATTTGGATTGTAGGTGACTACAAAAGGGACCCGGTTGTTTTCTACTTTAGTTTTGTAATGTCGGAGATGATTTCTTGATATTCTGGTGATTTTTCAAATTTGGTTTTCAATTTATTAGATTGTAACCCTGATTTAAAAAAGTCTTTCTGAGGCCCCTTAGGAGTACACAGTGGTTGATACCTTTTAACAGCTAATTGAAAAAATGTTAATAAATAGCTACTTGGGTCTCTTCATCAGGCTCATAATAATGCAAAATCTGAAGTCCCATATTTATAATCAAAAAGAGGATTGGATAATACAGTACATGACACAAGTAATGTGACCCAGAACACAGAAGGGTCAATGTGATGTTGAGGAAAGACACCGGGGCAGTAAAAATTGGAACAGTTCATAGATAAGAGTTCAGTTTCCAATTGCAACTATAATAGAGGGGATGAAAGCGCACTATAGGGGAACTTCAACTCCCGAGGAAGAGTATAGTGTGTACACGAAACGCGTAGAGTTTACAGTAGAATAAAGAGTTGCTCAGAGTCCATGGGTACATGGATTTATTATCTTTGAGGACAGCGCGATCGTGAAGCCGTTTTTCTTTCTCCTTTTATACATAGATAAGAGTGTGATAGTTTTATTGTCCTTTGATTTGGAGGTTTGGTCCTGGATTTGAAGATTCTTTAATTGATATAAAATTACATAAATCCAAATTAATTCCTGCTCTGAATGTGTCCAAAGTCATCATATATTTGTATTCCCAGACTCTCCTATCCATTTGACATTAGGTGGGATTTAATGTTTTGTAAAAGTATTTCTTGTGGGGGTTAGTGTGAGGTAAAGTAGATTTATTACATGAAAAAAAGGATATTCCTGGCTAAAATTATCATCTGTAAAATTAAAAAAGAAAAAAATAAAGAAAAAAATAAGATACCGTATATACTCGTGTATAAGCCGAGTTTTTCAGCCCAAAATTTGGGCTGAAAAGTCCCCCCCTCGGCTTATACACGGGTCATATACGGGGGGGCTGTGTCCCGGGGGCTGTGGAGGCTGGAGGAGGCGGGGGGGGGCTGCTGTATGAGCGGCCCCGTCAGGTGGGGCCGCTCATTAAATATGCACTGCATCCCCCTGTCAATCAGCGGCAGGGGGAAGCAGTTCATATAGCCCCCCAAAAGCTGGCACTGTCCCCCCTTGTAAGGGCCCCCCCCCGGTGCTTATACATTACCATCCCGGTGTTCTGATCGGCGCCGCTCCTCGGTGCTTCTTCATCCTCCCGTCCTCGCTGGCTCCATCCGTGATCTCCGGCTGTCGCAGCGATGTGACGTCATCGCGCGACCGCTGGAGAACCCGGATGCAGCCAGCGCGGGAGGATGAAGACGCAGCACGGAGGAGCGGCGCCAATCAGAACACCGGGATGGTAATGTATAAGTAGCGGGGGGGGGGGCACTTACAAGGGGGGACAGTGCCAGCTTGTGGGGGCTGTTGGTACCCCCTGGGGGCTGTTGGTACCCCCAGGGGGCTGCTGGGTACCCTCTGGGGGCTGTTGGTACCCCCAGGGGGCTGTTGGTACCCCCAGGGGGCTGCTGGGTACCCCCTGGGGGCTGCTGGGTACCCCCTGGGGGCTGTTGGTACCCCCAGGGGGATGTTGGTACCCCCAGGGGGCTGCTGGGTACCCCCTGGGGGCTGTTGGTACCCCCAGGGGGCTGTTGGTACCCCTAGGGGGCTGCTGGGTACCCCCAGGGGGCCGCTGTATAACCCCTGGGGGGTGCTGTATAACCCCTGGGGGGTGCTGTATAACCCCTGGGGGCTGCTGTATATACTGCTGAGGCCTGTATACCACTGGGGCTGCTGTATATACCACTGGGGCTGCTGTATATACCACTGGGGCTGCTGGGGCTCCTGTATACTACCACTGGGGCTGCTGGGGCTCCTGTATACTACCACTGGGGCTGCTGTATACTACCACTGGGGCTGCTATATACTACCACTGGGGCTGCTATATACTACCACTGGGGCTGCTATATACTACCACTGGGGCTGCTATATACTACCACTGGGGCTGCTGGGGCTGCTATATACTACCACTGGGGCTGCTGTATACTACCACTGGGGCTGCTGGGGCTGCTATATACTACCACTGGGGCTGCTATATACTACCACTGGGGCTGCTGTATACTACTGCTGGGGCTGCTATATACTACCACTGGGGCTGCTGGGGCTGCTATATACTACCACTGCGGCTGCTGTATACTACCACTGGGGCTGCTGGGGATGCTATATACTACCATTGGGGCTGCTGTATACTACCACTAGGGCTGCTGTATACTACCACTGGGGAGGCCTGTATACCACTGGGGGGGGGCCTGTATACCACACTGCTGGGGGCTGTATACCTGTGCTGGGGTCCACCCTCGGCTTATACACGAGTCAATAGTTTTTTCCAGATTTTTGGGGCAAAAGTAGGGGGGTCGGCTTATACACGGGTCGGCTTATACACGAGTATATACGGTACTGGTTCTGTTTAAGTGCTACAATAAAGCTTCAACTCTGCAACAAAGGAATAAAAATATGTCCAAATCATTGAATAAAAAATGAAGCGAACAGCACAGTTATTCTCTGCCTGGTTAAAAGTTACCTTAGCATTTAAGTGTAAGAACATAAAAAAAATACAAGAGTGAAAAAACACAGATATACTTTGCTATTTCAGTATCTGAACAACCTGCAATTATTTAAGAAGCCATTGATGCTGGACTGCATTTTAATTAGAATATTCATCAGTAAAATAAAGCTGAAAGGTAATTGGGTTATGCAGACAATGATCAAAGTAAGTGTATAGCTTGAAGGCTGAGAAGATCAAAAATAAATACAATTTTATATTTAGCCTATTTAAAGTTCTGACTTAAACTCACTTGAGTTACTAGCCTAAATAAGCAAATTATACAAGAAAACCTTTACATCAGTCTGCAAAGTAAACGTGACTTTTTCTTTATAACTGTGAAAGAGTGATATCAAATGAAGGTAAGTCTTACATGTTGTGTATTTTTTTCCTTTTAATGGTGGTGAAATCTCCAAGACAAATAGTTTAGATTAAATATGTTTTACCAAACTTAAGTAAAAAGCTGCCACCTAAACATTTAATACTCATTGATAGTATGAATATTAGGGATGAGCAAGTACCATAATATTCGTACTCGCTATACTCGCAACAAGTAGGTACCTGTACTCACTACTTGTTGTGAGTGTAGCGAGTACGAATAATTTCGCAGTGTATCTATTGATACACTGCGAAAGTAGCCTAAAAGTGATTAAAAGTTGTTAAAAATGATAAAATTACCTACTCACCTGTCCGTCATCTGCACCAGGAACGGCAAAGAAGACATCCAATCACTAGACAAGGACCTGTGACTACCAGCCAATCAGATGGACGGTAGCGATCTAGCCAATCAGATGGCGACACATCACAACCACGTGATCGCTAGCGGCCACCTGCTTGGCCAGATTACAAGGTCCTAGGTGTACTGCCAGGACCTTGCAATCTGGCCAATCTGGTGGCCGCTAGCGATCACGTGGTTGTGACATGTCGCCATCTGATTGGCCAGATCGCTACCGGCCATCTGATTGGCTGGTAGTCACAGGGCCTTGTCCGGTGATCACATGTCTTCTTTGCCGTTCTTAGTGCAGACGTCGGACAGGTGAGTATGTAATTTTATTATTTTTAACAACTTTTAATCACTTTACACTGCGAAAGTATTAGGACTACTCGCTACTCCCGAGTACACATAAGATACTCGGAGAGTAGCGAGTAGCCGAATACCGCTACTATTCGGCAAGTACTGAATAGTAGCGAGCATACTCGCTCATCGCTAATGTATATAAAAGCGGTCTAGCAAATGTGACAATTAAACGTAATGTATAATTTTGTGAATCCATGAACATTTTATCCCTTGTGCTATATTTTGCAATACCATAGTATCTAGTGTCTAGGAAAAATCATGGCATCCTTGAGATCTCTCTGTGTCTGAGTTTTTAAGAGTACCAAGATTGTAACATAGATGCCTTCATCTACCAAGGAAACACATTGGTACCCCATGATCCTGTTGGGGGCTTTGAGAGGCAGGCCAGGTTCACATCTGCATTTGTGCTGCATTTATCTGCTCCATTAACGCATAGAAATGCATACAAATGCATGCGTTGATGCACCCATAGACTTGTATTTTAAATGTATTGCAATCGCAATGCAAAATGCAGTTATGTTTGAAACACTGCATTTTTGCGGAATGCACAGGAAACGTTGCTGGCAAAGTTTCCTGTGTACTAAGGGAAAACGCTGCATTTTAAAGGCATCCGCATTTTGCATTACTTTTGCAATGTATTTACTATACATGTCTATGGGTGTATTAATGCATGCATTTGCATGTCTTACTATGCATTAATGCAGCTAAAGAACGCTTTGCAATCAAACACATTAATAACGTGACGTCTCAGTGGGCAAATGCACTTGCAACCGCTCCATTAAAGTGCCACTGTTGGAGATTGATAATGGAATCTAAATACCGTATATACTCGTGTATAAGCCGACCCGTGTATAAGCCGACCCCCCTACTTTTGCCCCCAAAACCTGGGAAAATCTATTGACTCGCGTATAAGCCGAGGGTGGACCCCAGCACAGGTATACAGCCCCCAGCAGTGGTATACAGGCCCCAGCAGTATGATATACAGCAGCCCCCAGTGGTATATACAGCAGCCCCAGTGGTATTGCAGCCCCTATATACAGCAGCCCCAATGGTATTGCAGCCCCAGTGGTGTATACAGCAGCCCCTATATACAGCAGCCCCAGTGGTATTGCAGCCCCAGTGGTATTGCAGCCCCTATATACAGCAGCCCCAGTGGTATTGCAGCCCCAGTGGTATTGCAGCCCCTATATACAGCAGCCCCAGTGGTATTGCAGCCCCAGTGGTATTGCAGCCCCTATATACAGCAGCCCCAGTGGTATTGCAGCCCCAGTGGTGTATACAGCAGCCCCTATATACAGCAGCCCCAGTGGTATTGCAGCCCCAGTGGTATTGCAGCCCCTGTATACAGCAGCCCCAGTGGTATTGCAGCCCCAGTGGTGTATACAGCAGCCCCTATATACAGCAGCCCCAGTGGTATTGCAGCCCAAGTGGTATTGCAGCCCCTGTATACAGCAGCCCCAGTGGTATTGCAGCCCCAGTGGTGTATACAGCAGCCCCTATATACAGCAGCCCCAGTGGTATTGCAGCCCCAGTGGTATTGCAGCCCCTGTATACAGCAGCCCCAGTGGTATTGCAGCCCCAGTGGTATTGCAGCCCCAGTGGTATTGCAGCCCCTATATACAGCAGCCCCAGTGGTATTGCAGCCTCAGTGGTATTGCAGCCCCTATATACAGCAGCCCCAGTGGTATTGCAGCCCCAGTGGTGTATACAGCAGCCCCTATATACAGCAGCCCCAGTGGTATTGCAGCCCCAGTGGTATTGCAGCCCCTGTATACAGCAGCCCCAGTGGTATTGCAGCCCCAGTGGTGTATACAGCAGCCCCTATATACAGCAGCCCCAGTGGTATTGCAGCCCCAGTGGTATTGCAGCCCCTGTATACAGCAGCCCCAGTGGTATTGCAGCCCCAGTGGTGTATACAGCAGCCCCTATATACAGCAGCCCCAGTGGTATTGCAGCCCCAGTGGTATTGCAGCCCCTGTATACAGCAGCCCCAGTGGTATTGCAGCCCCAGTGGTATTGCAGCCCCAGTGGTATTGCAGCCCCAGTGGTATTGCAGCCCCTATATACAGCAGCCCCAGTGGTATTGCAGCCCCAGTGGTATTGCAGCCCCTATATACAGCAGCCCCAGTGGTATTGCAGCCCCAGTGGTAGTATACAGCCCCAGTGTAGTATCCAGCAGCCCCAGTAGTAATAAACAGCCCCCCCTCCTTATCACATCCCCCCCAGGCTGCGGCAGCTGTGAAAATAACAAACACTTTATACATCACCTTCCGACGCAGCTCTCCGCTCCTCCGGTCCTCTGCCCTCCGCTCGCCGGCTTCTTCTTCCTTGATGTGCCGACTTCTGTGACCGCGCGCAGGAAATGACGTCATCTCCTGCGCCCGGTCACATGACACCGGCACAACAAGGAAGAAGAAGCCGGCGAACGGAGGGCAGAGGACCGGAGGAGCGGAGAGCTGCGTCGGAAGGTGATGTATAAAGTGTTTGTTATTTTCACAGCTGCCGCAGCCTGGGGGGACGTGATAAGGAGGGGAGGGGCTGTTTATTACTACTGGGGGACCCATATTAAGGAGGGGGGCTGTGTAGTGCAATATGCACGGCATCCCCCCGCCGCTGATGGACGGGGGGATGCCGTGCATATTCATTGCACTAATGAGGCGGCCCCACGTGACCACCTGCGGTCACCGCGGCCCCCTCCTGCTTCCTCCAGCCCCCGGTCACAGCCCCCCCCCCCACAGCATACCGTATGACCCGTGTATAAGCCGAGGGGGGGACTTTTCAGCCCAATTTTTGGGCTGAAAAACTCGGCTTATACACGAGTATATACGGTAGTTAAAATGATATAATTGGGTCAGCAACTCGCTATCATGGGTTGCTAACTTCATTTTTTAGTTTTTATGGACAAGGCATAAAAAAACTCATGAACAGACAATATTTTTATGGATTCATTTTAAAATTACACTATAATCAGCTCTTTATTTTGATTATTGAGATGAATTCACTGTGAACTTTAAAAAAGATAAATACAATAAAAACAATATATACATTTTCCTCAGATTCAAAAACAGATGCCTTCATTTTTTTATGGACAGGGCAAAAAAGTGCCCTATTTTTACATGACAATCGAGGGAGGATCTCTGGTCGCAAATTGGCTGGTTACTTACTATCCCCAACCATTGTAAACCCAAAATAACACACATACTGCAGTGACTTGGTTTAACAAATTGGCCACAGCAGCCTTTATTGCCTATTGTTTACATACTAACATAATATAACAGGGTACACCATCCAACGGGCGTCCCAACTTAAACAATAGGCCTTCCCATCATTTTACCCATGGATAGGCCCGGTCCATAAGCCTCTAAAACTTTTTGCCCCTGGCCGCAATCACACCGGCCCCAGGGACGAGGTATTGGTTACCTAGAACCAATACCCCACCCTTGCAGAACCCCGTGCCTGCAAGGTACCTTTAACCTGAGCCCCTCAACCTTTGAAGTGGCTCATCTCCCCCTTCCAAATGTAAATCCCCTGCCTCTGGACCAGACCTACCCCCGCTGCCGTGACAATACCAAAGCTTCTCACCATACTTTCAGATTACATTCATAAACATGTCTCAAACACCTTCAGAGCCGAAACCAAAAACCAGGGAGGGTGGGCGGGAAACTTCACAGGAGGTCCCCAGGAAGTAGAATGAGGGGACTTCCTTCTTTGTCCCCAGTATCTTCCCTTAAGCTCCCCCTCTTCCTCCCCCTGACCAACCCCCTTTCAATTAGTCAGCAACCCATGCCTCAATCACATATTCCCATTCCTTCCTTCTCCAATTAACTCCCTACCTCCCAGAATGTCATGTGGCCCCTACACCTTATGGGTTCCATGGCCTGCTTGACAATCGAGGGAGGATCTCCGGTCGCAAATTGGCTGGTTACTTACTATCCCCAACCATTGTAAACCCAAAATAACACACATACTGCAGTGACTTGGTTTAACAAATTGGCCACAGCAGCCTTTATTGCCTATTGTTTACATACTAACATAATATAACAGGGTATACCGTCCAACGGGCGTCCCAACTTAAACAATAGGCCCTCCCATCATTTTACCCATGGATAGGCCCGGTCCATAAGCCTCTAAAACTTTTTGCCCCTGGCCGCAATCACACCGGCCCCAGGGACGAGGTATTGGTTACCTAGAACCAATACCCCACCCTTGCAGAACCCCGTGCCTGCAAGGTACCTTTAACCTGAGCCCCTCAACCTTTGAAGTGGCTCATCTCCCCCTTCCAAATGTAAATCCCCTACCTCTGGACCAGACCTACCCCCGCCACAGGACAGGGCAAGTGACCTCTTACTTGGCCTGGACCCGCCACACACCAAACGCTTGCTCCACACCTTCTCTCAAATCCAACATCCACATATCCAAGCCAATCTCCGTCAAATGCACCAAATCAGACCTCAGATATTCTCTCGATCTCGACTCCAATTCTCTGTGCCGTACCACAATCCCCCCGTTCCGTGCCACAAATGCCCCCACCACCTTATTCACTTTCACCCTTGCTTTATTAATTTTATCCACCGACCTCCCAAACCTCCATCGTCCCCTTGGCACCATATCCGACCATACCACAATCACACCGGGGTGGGAACACCATAGTCGCAACAAATCACACTTGATGTCCCGTATTAACTCCCGAGACGCACGCACCCCCAAATCGTTTCCCCCAACATGCAGAACTAGGATATCCGGGGGTCTACTCACACTACAAAAATAATCCACCTCCGGCAGCACCCTGCCCCACTGCATGCCCCTCAAACCCAACCACTTGACCGACGCTGCACCTCTGTCGAGTCCCAACTGCCGACCATCCGGGCGAACATCCGCTCGAAGAGACCCCCAATACACGTACGAATGGCCGAGTATCCAGATCAAGCAGCGGCCTGTACAAACAAAAGAAAAGTTAACAATTGACCAAAACCAGGGTATCACCCTAAACAGTTACTAACGAAAACCCATACCGCAATGTCCACCCGCTTTGTCAGTAGCCTGGGTAATCCCCTCCAGCCACTACCTAGAAAGCAGGTGAGGACGCACATACAATCGAAAACGATTCGATTCCCAGCGCCCAATTCGCCGCACTACATCCTCCCCCAACCCCCAACGAGACGCCTCTGTGGCCGCCCCGATGCGAAACGAATGTGTGCCAAACTCCTCCGGGTGCTCACCCACTCGCAGCAAGCACTCCCGGAAAACCGCCCTGAACTGGAATTTAGACAAAAACAAACCATCCATGTGCCGAAGTAACGGTCCTGGACCACCACCCCTATGAGATAAAAAACGTCGTACCATCCCCACCGGACACAGTTGGCTCCCAGCCATGGCATACAACACCACCAACCTCCCCCTGCCCAGTTGGTCAGTTTTCGAATACCGCAGCCAGCATTCCACCCTGTCTTCCACAATTACCACGTCATTCAACGCCAAGCCGCCCGCCCGGCACCGAGACGGGCTCACTAACTCTCCTAGCCTAAATGCTCCAAAGAAGGCCAACACAAAAGCTGTGGAGAACAAAATCATTTCGTAGTTGGACCTGCAAACCGCCTCCAAACTCACTACCATCCTTTCCAATAAAGCCACCGACATCGGGCGTCGAACATCCCTTGTCCGCACACCTTTCCTGAAACCCTTCAAAGCTTGTCGCACTGTGAAATCTTTAGTCGCATCCTGCCTGCCCAACAGCCGAAACAAAAATACAATCGCTGCCACCCTCTGTGCTTCAGCCGAAGCGGACCTTCCAGACACAAAATCATTTCCTATGAATGTCAACACCTTTTGCACATCATCCATACCACCAGTCATGCCCTGATCCCGCTCAAATTCCTCCCACTCCTGCCATACTTTCCCATATCGGCACCAAGTAGCCTCCGACACTGAATTCCGAATCAAGGTACCCACAATCAAGTTGCCAGGTTCCATAAACCATCCGCAAATAGAAAAACAAGCGGTGTCAGAGGATTGGAGCGCTAAAGAAACCACGGGTTGGTGATTAGATTACCGATAATTTATTGCACGAACAGCAGGGGTCCAGTATGCCACAACGCGTTTCGACGCACAGATGCGTCTTTCTCAAGTGGAACCACTTGAGAAAGACGTATCTGTGCGTCGAAACGCGTTGTGGCATACTGGACCCCTGCTGTTCGTGCAATAAATTATCGGTAATCTAATCACCAACCCGTGGTTTCTTTAGCGCTCCAATCCTCTGACACCGCTTGTTTTTCTATTTGCTAATCCCCTTCTCCCTTTTTGGGAGTGCGGTGTGTGAGCTGCTCTAAGATCCACAGTACCTGGCAGTACATCATAAAGACCCACCCTTGAATGATCAACTGACACACAGTGTGGAGCTGGGACGGAAGCCAGTGCAGCGAGTCTGCCTCTTCGAGTGGAGGAGTGAAGGAGCCCACCTCCATCTCCAGAGGAACTAAGGAGCCGACCACCAGGCCCGGAGTATCTGAGGAGGAGGGAATATTGGCCCTTGTCACTACAGTGATCCACATTAAGCCATCAGTCTGGTTGTGCGGGGTGTTGCACAACCAGTAAAGGTTAGTACAAACATAGTAAAACCGTGTATTAAGTTCCTCCAGTTGCAGTGTGGCGCAATATCTGTTTTTTCTTTTAATTCCATAAACCATCCGGACATGGCAGACCGATCTCGTCCGCCCAAGGCACCAACTCCCGAAACCTGTGGAACTGAAACCGAGAAAGCGCATCAGCCACTGAATTAATAACCCCCGGGACATGTTTAGCCACAATTTGAATGTTCCATTGCAGACATCTGAGCACCAGATGCCGTAGATAGGCCAATACCGGCAAAGACTTCGCGGACAATGAATTAATCGCATATACCACAGCGATGTTATCGCAATGAAAACAAACCCTCCTGTCCGCAAAGTCCTGGCCCCACAACTCCACTGCCACCACGATGGGAAAAATTTCCAACAACGCAAGGTTCCTCACCAGACCTCGCTCCCTCCATGACTCTGGCCAACCACCCGCGCACCAGTGGCCCTGAAAAATTGCTCCAAAACCCATTGAACCTGACGCATCTGTAAACAACTTCAGCACCTTGTTCGGCACCACATCCTCAAGCCACACCGTGCGCCCATTATATTCCCGCAAGAATATATCCCACACTCTCAAATCCTCTTTAATGTCCCTGGTGATCCGAACAAAATGCACCGGACACGTCTTGCCGGACATGGCCAAAGCCAACCGCCTGGCAAACACCCTGCCCATTGGCATAATCCGGCAAGCAAAATTAAGTTTGCCTAACAAAGCTGAACCTTCTTTGCTTTAATCACCTCAGCAACGGACCGCCTCAAATCCACAATCTTGTCAGCAGGAAGCCGACATTCCTTAGCCAATGAATCAATCTCGATCCCCAAAAAACGCATGACCGTGGCCGGTCCTTCCGTTTTTTTCCGGAGACAAAGGTATCCCAAAACGACTGGCAACCTCAGTCAAAGCAAACAACAAACCTGCACAAATCGGGGAACCCGCCGGTCCCACACAGAAAAAATCATCCAAATAATGAATGATCGACTCCATACCCGACACATCCCTTACAACCCATTCAACAAAAGAACTAAAAGCTTCAAAGTATGAACAAGAAATCGAACACCCCATTGGTAAACAACGATCTACATAAAAACGCTCCCTCCACATACAACCCAACAAATGCTGACTCTCTGGATGCACCGGCAACAAACGGAATGCCGCTTCCACATCCGACTTTGCCATCATCGCCCCCGGTCCCGCTCGTTTTAACAACTCCACTGCCTTATCAAAAGAGACATAACTAACCGACGCCAACTCTGGCGCTATACCATCATTTACCGAAGCCCCAGCTGGGTATGACAAATGATGTATCAACCGGAACTTATTCGGCTCTTTTTTTGGTACAACTCCCAGCGGAGATACCCGTAAATTCTGACAAGGGGAAACTAAGAGGGGGCCTGCCATCCTCCCCAACTCAACTTCCTTCCTCAACTTCTCGTCCACAACCTCCGGATGCTCCCTAGCCGAACGTAAATTCCCCGGGCGAAACGAGCCCCCCTCTACCGCCTCGGACGGAATCACAAAACCGAACAAAAAACCTGAACGCAATAACTCGGCAGCCTCAACATCCGGGTACCTACTTAAGAACGGTTCCATTGCCTCTACCCTCACCGGTGTCCTCCCTTTTGTCAGCACTGTCTCCTCCCTTTCCTTTTCCTTTCTTAAAACAGCGGGCAAAGCTGTGCCCTCCTCCACATCCTGAACATTCATGTTTAAATCGGCAGGCGGAGCCAAACTTACATTGGGGCCTTCATTAAATTGCCAACAACAACCTTTCTTGAACCCAGCCGGGGTACCCGGTCCCGCACCCGATCCCGAACCTGATCCCCCGGCCCCACTCCGAAAGGGCTGTGCCGGCGCCGTCATTAAGCGCAGCCATAAGGCAATATCCTTGTGGTCCCAACGCATTTCCGACCGTAAAGCCTTACGCTGCCTAAACTGCTCATCATATCGAAGCCATGACAAACCACCATATACCCTATAAGCCTCTCCTATTGAGTCCATATATCCAAACAACGCAGGAGTGCTCCCCAGCTCCTTCTCCCCTACTACGCTAGCCAGTATCGCAAAGGCCTGCAACCAATTCATAAACGTCCTTGGTATAAGCCGATACCGACGCTCACTAGGGCGAACCTTATCCAAATTAAACTTCTCCAACGGGAGCAGCGAAAATATCTCCACGTACTCCCCTTTCCAAATCTTTTCCCTAACTTCCTTCTTCAAATGCGCCCCCAAGGGGCTCTCAAAACAAACGTACACCTCGCTCTTTGCCCTATCATCCAGCCTAACCACTTCCTCCTCCTTTTCTTTTTCCACCTCCAATGCCGCAACCGGCGCCGTTGAAGTCTGTCCCTCAACACTCTGCTGCACCTCAGCCTTGCCTCCCACACTAGGCTCGACCCCAGCCGGCCTGACCCAAGCCCCCACTGGAGACCCCGCAACTGAATTCAAGCCTCCCTGATCCACCAGGCTCCGCAACAAACCAAGCAACTGACCCATTACATCACCACCCCCGGTAACCCCAGACGCTACCCCCCCCCACTGGAATCGGCCCTACACCCACATTACCACCCGATCCCGACATATGCACAATATTACAAGTAGTGTTCTCACCAGGCTGCCGAGGGGCAGCCGCAACGCAGTCCTCCTCCGTCCGATCCTCCCCAGACGATTCCTCCGATACTTGTCCCTCTTCTTCGCTGATGTCGTCCTCCAAGCCCTCCCGGGGTGCTCCGTCTGGAGTGTGCCTGCCGCTGCCGCAACTCCCCCTGGCCCCCGCGGCTGCAGGAGCACCCCCAGCCGAGCACTGCTTCTTCCTCTGAGACCGCTCCTGCGACCTCCGAACCGTGTCACCCGCCAACTCCCCCCGAGGTCTCTTCTGACCACAGGGGCCCCTCTCCCTAAACCCGTCCTGCCGACTGCAGGCGGGCTGCTCCTGATCCTCTCGCCGCCGGGATCCCCCCCCTGCTACACAGGGGAGATCCGCTACAGCCCCTTGGGGCCCTGCATCCGTGGATGCTCGCTGGGTACGCCCCCTACGGGATCCAGGGGGCACCGTTGCAGGACCTAGCCGGATCCGTCCAGCTGTACGCACCAGGGACTCCCCACTACTGCGCCCTCCACCAGCCTCAGCCAGTGCCCTTCCGGTGGGAGAAGCCCCTGGCCTCTGTGCCGCTCTTCCCCTTGTCGCCCGTGGCTCCTCCCGCCCGGGAAGCCGTTCCGCCCCCCGTCGCCTGCAGGGGGTACCTTCTGTTGGCGCCGGCCGCTCGGCGCGCTCCCGCATCCGCGCTCCCCCGGGAGCCGCCGCTGCATTCCCGCTCCTGGTCCCGTATCGCCGACCGGAAGTCGACCGCGGGCTGGCTCCGCCCACTTCCGGTCCGGCAGTCCCGCGCCGCGAATTCCTCCCAACGGCCGGAGAGGGCCCCGGGGTGAAAGGGCGCCCTCCCCGCCGCTGAGGGTCCCCACCGGGGCTTCCCGAACGGGCCCTCCTCACACCTCCAGCCCCCGGGGAATAGCGCTCTGGTGGCCTGGAGCGGCGGCCACGCAGCGGTGGAGTGGAGGGGGCCGGTGCCGATGGGGAAGCGCAGGCAGCCTGAATGTAGGCCTGCACTGCCTGCGCCCCATGCACCGCTGCTGCTGCCTGAATCAAAGCCCCCAGAGAGGCCAAATCCGCCATTACTGCAGGTGAGGAGGACGTGGAAACTTCACAGGAGGTCCCCAGGAAGTGGAATGAGGGGACTTCCTTCTTTGTCCCCAGTATCTTCCCTTAAGCTCCCCCTCTTCCTCCCCCTGACCAACCCCCTTTCAATTAGTCAGCAACCCATGCCTCAATCACATATTCCCATTCCTTCCTTCTCCAATTAACTCCCTACCTCCCAGAATGTCATGTGGCCCCTACACCTTATGGGTTCCATGGCCTGCTGACTGTCCTAGAATGTTTGGATAGTTGACAATCCAAATAGCTATGGTACATAGCTGGCAACTAGTGTGTGTTGCTGGAACTCAGCTCTTGAGCCCCTTCCACATCTGCAGGCACTTACCCAAGATTAGAGATAAGCAAATCTTTTGAAGTTCAGATTCAGTTCGGTTTTCTGAACTTTGAGACCCCATTTAAATCATGATGAGGCAAAATAAAGGGCAGAGAAAACACTTTCAATGGGGCCAAAAAGCTGCCAAACACAGCTCACTCTATTTTACAGTGGAGCTCCACTGTTTTTGCACAGACATAAGCGTTCTAAAGTATTACTCACCAAGCTTCAGCCTGCTGTCACCATGCTTCCAGGCCAGCACATGAACCTCACTGCTTACCCCCCTTGATTGGTTAAAGTCAGATTTACTCTGCCCACCTTCTCTGCCAGTTTCTATAATTGATTGCCAGCATGTCAACCAAACGGACATCAGATTACTGTACAGACAAATAATTAAAAAAATGGGTGTGTGATTCACCATATTTGTGGATGCCTGCCAGGTACAACTAGGCAGCTGGGGTCTGGAATTCTCAGCGTGGGGAAGCCCTAGCATTCTGGGTAGTGATGGGCGAATCCTAAATTACTCGGAATCGCTTGACTCTAGCGAGTCCGAGCCCAGGACTCGCTACTCGTTGCGAGTCTAGCGAGTCCAATGTTAATGAATGGGGAAGCGAGTAATAGCGAGTAGTGTGAGATTTACAACTCGCAGATGTGTCTCGGAAGCTTCAGCCTGAAGCAATCCTAGTTTTGTCATTTATTTGCATTGCTCGTTTACTTTGTAAGTAATCGCTGACTCGCACAGATAAGAGTCCTGTCTCCTCTGTGTTGGCTGCCAGCTCCAGGGTCCTAGAGCCCGCCTGCTGCCTGATGTAGCAGAGCTGAAATTGTTCTCAGTCTGCTCATTCCCTGTGTACAGACATGAATGTCTGTGCACAGAGATGATGTAGCAGAGCTGAGATTGTTCTCAGTCTGCTCATTCCCTGTGCATAGAGATCAATATCTATACACAGGGGATGTAGCAGAGAGGACATCGCGTTTTGGACTGCGTCGGACGGAAGAGGATTTTTTTAATTAAAGATGGAGTCCCTAATGGCTTTTTTTTTTATTTCTAATAAAAAATTTTCTTTGTGTTGTGTTTTTTTTTAAAACAATTTAATAGAAATTCATGGCGGTCATGTCTAATATTGGCGTGACCACCATAAATTTCGGGCTTAGGGCCAGCTGATGATACAAAGCTGGCCCTAACCTCTTTATTACCCAGCGTGCCACCGCTACCAGGGCCGCTGGAAGAGCGGGGTTCAGCGTCAGAGGATGGCACTTCAATGAACGCGCCATCTTCTGGGGCGGCTGCGGGCTGCAATTTGCAGCGGGGGGTGCCCAGAAAGCTTGGGCATCCCTGCGCTGCGGATTCCAGCCCCCAGCTGCTTAGCTGTACCTGGCTAGACATAGAAATTGCGCGGAGCCCCACGCATTTTTTTTAAATTATTTCATGAAATTCTGAGATTCTGACTCTGAGACTCTGACTCTGAAATTCATTAAATAATTTTAAAAAAATGCGTGGGGCTCCGCGCAATTTCTATGTCTAGCCAGGTACAGCTAAGCAGCTGAGGGCTGGAATCCGCAGCGCAGGGATGCCCAAGCTTTCTGGGCACCCCCCGCTGCAAATTGCAGCCCGCAGCCGCCCCAGAAGATGGCGCGTTCATTGAAGCGCCATCCTCTGGCGCTGAACCCCGCTCTTCCAGCGGCCCTGGTGGCGGTAGCACGCTGGGTAATAAAGGGGTTAATACCAGCTTTGTTATACAAGCTGGTATTAAGCCCGAGATTCTTAATGTCAGGCCACGTTTGACCCAGCCACTAAGAATCTCCAATAAAGGGTTAAAAAAACACAGAGAAAATTTTTTATTTGAAATAAAAAAAAAAGCCATTAGGGACTCCATCTTTAATTAAAAAAATCCTCTTCCGTCCGACGTAGTCCAAAACGCGATGTCCTCTCTGCTACATGCACAGGGAATGAGCAGACTGAGAATAATCTCAGCACTGCTACATCATCTCTGTGAGCAGGCAGGTTCTAGGACCCTGGAGCTGCACAGAGAAGACAGCTGGACTCGGCTCGCAAAGAAACAGCAGTTACTTTGCGAGTTTCCCTGCTATCACTGGCACAGTAGCCAGTGATGACTCGCACGAGTCCAATGCAAACAATGGCAATCCTAGTTTTGTCAGCGTTTCTGACAAAACTAGGATTGATATTGATTTGCATTGGACTCGTGCGAGTCATCACTGGGAAACTCGCCGAGTACCGAGTCCTGCGAGTCCCTTACTACTCGCCGAGTAACGAGTCCTAGCGAGTAGATTCGCCCATCCCTAATTCTGGGCACCAATGCTGCAACTTGAAACTTGCAGCCAACCCAGTAAATGGCATATTCATTGAAGCACCATTTTCTGGAGCTGTACCTGACTCTTCCAGCTGCCCTGTTGTGGTGTGGTGTACCAAATTTACTATTTACTTAGAGGTTCCTAATTGCCAGGTCTAACATTGGCCCTACATTGGGAACTTTGAGCTTAGTGCCAGCTGTCAATACAAAACGAGCATTAACCCCTTTATTACCCTATATGCCACCAGCATCAGGGCAAGCGGAAGAGTTGAGTGCAGTGCCAGAAAATGGCATTTGAATGAATGCACCATTTTCTGGGGTAGCTTTCATATGCAGCGGGGAGGGCAGAATGCCTGAGATTCCTCATGATAAGGATTCCAGCCCTCAGCTGCTTAGTTGTACCTGACTGGGATCCAAAAATACAGCAATACTCCACATAATTTGTTTGTAATTGTTTCAAGAAATAATAAAAAAAAGGGTTCATGCTACTGACCCTCTGAAATAAAGGTTTACTCTCCCCCCAAAAATATAAAAAAAATAAAAAATAAATATATAATAAAATTAAAAAGTAAAAAATAAATGAAAAAACAACTATAAAACTCTCTTTAATGGATGTTTAGTGGGCTTTGTAAGGTTCCTGAACTTACCATCTGCTGCCACTTCTGGCACTGTTTCAAAAATTCACATTCTGCAGATGTCAAGGAATCTTAAAAAAATTATATAAAACTCCAAACAGCTGTACAGCTTGATACAAGCTGGTATACCCAATGGCGAGGACACTCCTTACCATTCAGTTAGGTGTTGTTCCTGGCCAACAGGTCTTCCGGTGAGTATTTTGGCCCCAAGTAAACAGTGTTTGCTAATTTTGGGGTGAAATTTCTCAAGTTCCTGATCCCTAAAAAAAAGTCTGCAATGTTTGTGCTGAATTTGAAATTGGGGAACATATTTGGGGAAAGTTTGCTCATCGCTAACCAAGATGTTAATTCACAAGAAGGTGTCAAGATCCAAGATGAGCAGTGATTACTTCAAGTACTATTACAACATTTTATTTTTTGAACTGCTGTAGTGGTGCTTTAAATGTAGTTCCCCTGAACCCTAACTTGTATCCCTTGTATCTGATATCATTTTCATTTTTATTTTCAGCAGTGCAATGGTCGGTCTGCAGTGAAAAGTGACTAGCCTGCAGCTTCAGTGTTTCATGTAGCACACCGGATGTCACTTTTCAATACACCTCTTTGTGGGCGTCGCTCTGGTCTTGTTGTGGCTCTCACAGAGTTGCCCTGAGCGCATGTGATGTGGCTTCTAACTTCCGACCAGTTAAAAATGACAGGCACAGGATGACGCTGTGGGAACAAAGCAGGCTTGGCAAAGTATGAAAATGCCAGAAGGTGATTACAAGGTAAAAGGAAAATGGTGCTGTCAACAGAGCGCCAGGCAATTCAGAGAAGAGAAAGAAACGTATTATAAATACAGACTTTTATTTAGGTGCAAAATGTACCTAAGGGTACCTAATGAATTTGTACCTAAATAAAGGTCTGTCTTTATATTAAGTTTCTTTCTCCTTTCTGAATTGCCAGGCACTTTATTGACCACACCATTTTTTTTTTACCTTGCCTACTATCCCTCCATAAGGGTTGTGGCTGGAGCAGCACGGGCATCAATAGCAGTGAACAGGAAGGACCTGTAGTGACGTTCCTTCCGGTTATGTGTTCATCTGGAATCAACACATCACAGACCAGCAGTTCTGGCTGACATAATCACAGGCCTTCTCTGGTGTTGTGTAGGGGTGCCCAACCACATCAGGTTAGTTTAACATCAATTCAGTAATATACCACTGGACAACCAGGTTGAACCCTATGAGTGCCACCCTTTTCTCCTTATTATATTTAGAAAGTGATTATAAGATAGGGACATTGGGGCTTACATATAAAGGACCACTGCAGTAGTGAAAGAAAAAACCTCACTGGGATGGTGATTTAAGATAAGGCATCTAACTTGTCATATGTAGATTTTTTTCTCTACATAAATAATAGTTAATAATTATATTATAGGTAAATATTCTGTATTAATCTCACTAATAGTATTTTTTATTAGGCATTTATAAGATATTCTTATATAAGATGTAATGTAATATATAAAGCTGAATGTGTGTATGTATGTGTGTGTGTATGTATGTATGTATGGCCGCGTGTAAATGTACCATCACAGGTTTTCCTCCAGGATTGTCTCATAGGCATCTATGTGCCCCTGCGTTTGCCTGCACTGCACTGGCGCAAGTGCAAGCGCAGGTGCATTCACAGCCCAGTGGCAAGCACATACGAGTAAGTGCATAGATGCAGAGTCCTTGCTCTTGCTTGTGCTCATGCCGTAAATACCTGCTATGAGCGAGCGCAACCAACCATAGGAGCCCGAAACCTGGAAGCACAAGTGTTTAAGCTCCTCTGTCACAGCGCATGTGTTAGTCCGGATGCACCGGAAACACGTAATGTGACGTTTCTGGGTGCATCTGGAGTAGCTGTCACACTTGCACTTCCGGGATGCGGTCTCATGCGCTTGCCCATAGCAGGTAATGGCGACATGAGTGCAAGCGAGCGGAAGGGCTCTGCATCCATGCGTCGATGCGCTTGCATGCCCTGGCCTGTAACAGGACTTGCACTTGCACCTGCGCTAGCGCAGTGCAGGCAAATGCAGGGGCGCATAGATGTGAACTAGGCCTCATATTTACCTCCATCCATCTTCTTATCATATCTGACCATGTTCCCTGTCCATGCTGAAGTAAAGTCTCCTCACAGCTTTATGCAGTCGCTATGTTTAATGGTAAGAATAGTGTTTTCAGGGTGATGTGCACTGTTAGGTTTTTGATACAGCTCTTTGCATTTAGCCTAAAATGTTCTACTTTGGTCTATCTGTCACTTAATAAAATTTGGGCTGAAAAGTCTCCCCCTCGGCTTATACACGAGTCAATACGGGTGGGGGCTGTGTCCGGGGCTGTGGAGGCTGCAGGAGGCGGGGGGGGCTGCTGTATGTACGTCATTAAATATGCACTGCTTCCCCCTTCAGCGGCAGGGGGAAGCAGTGCATATAGCCCCCAAATGCTGGCACTCGCCCCCCCTTGTAAGGGCCCCCCCGCTGGTTATATTACCATCCCGGTCTTCTGATCAGCGCCGCTCCTCGGTGCTCCTCGGTGCTCCGTCCGTCTGTCCTGCTGCATCCGGGATCTTCGGCCCTCGCAGGCATATGACGTCATCGCACGACGGATGTAGCAGGACGGGAGCAGAGAGGACGGAGCGCCGAGGAGCAGCGCTGATCAGAAGACCGGGATGGTAAGAGAAGCGGGGGGGGCCCTTGCAAGGGGGGGCGAGTGCCAGCATTTGGGGGCTGCTGGGGACCCCCTGGGGGCTGCTGGGGACCCCCAGGGGGCTGCTGGGGACCCCCAGGGGGCTGCTGGGTACCCCCTGGGGGCTGCTGTGTACCCCCTGGGTGCTGCTGGGTACCCCCTGGGGGCTGCTATATGTACCCCTGGGGGTCTGCTGTATACCACTGGGGCTGCTGTATACTACCACTGGGGCTGCTATATACTACCACTGGGGCTGCTGTATACTACCACTGGGGCTGCTGTATACTACCACTGGGGCTGCTGTATACTACCACTGGGGCTGCTGTATACTACCACTGGGGCTGCTATATACTACCACTGGGGCTGCTGTATACTACCACTGGGGCTGCTGTATACTACCACTGGGGCTGCTATATACTACCACTGGGGCTGCTGTATACTACCACTGGGGCTGCTATATACTACCACTGGGGCTGCTATATACTACCACTGGGGCTGCTGTATACTACCACTGGGGCTGCTGGGGCTGCTATATACTACCACTGGGGCTGCTGTATACTACCACTGGGGCTGCTATATACTACCACTGGGGCTGCTATATACTACCACTGGGGCTGCTGTATACTACCACTGGGGCTGCTATATACTACAACTGGGGCTGCTGTATACTACCACTGGGGCTGCTATATACTACCACTGGGGCTGCTGTATACTACCACTGGGGCTGCTGTATACTACCACTGGGGCTGCTATATACTACCACTGGGGCTGCTATATACTACCACTGGGGCTGCTGTATACTACCACTGGGGCTGCTATATACTACCACTGGGGCTGCTGTATACTACCACTGGGGCTGCTATATACTACCACTGGGGCTGCTATATACTACCACTGGGGCTGCTGTATACTACCACTGGGGCTGCTGTATACTACCACTGGGGAGGCCTGTGTACCACTGGGGGGGCCTGTATACCACACTGCTGGGGGCTGTATACCTGTGCTGGGGTCCACCCTCGGCTTATACACGAGTCAATAGGTTTTTCCAGATTTTTGCGGCAAAAGTAGGGGGGTCGGCTTATACACGGGTCGGCTTATACACGAGTATATACGGTAATTCTTCAGAGGAGTATGCAAGACATTTAAGTCTCCTCATAGTGGCATTCCAGACCTGGAATGTTCTTCTCCATAAAAAGAAATGTTATCCTTTAAATAGCATGTGCCTGTACTCTATGTGTCACTGTGAATTTATGAAATCTTAGTAACTACCCCTTAACAGGATTTTTTTTAATATTCACACATTGCAAACAAATAAGGCACTTAAGCATAACTTTATCCTAACTTGACAATTGAACAAAAATGCTGAAACCAAGGCTAGTGTGTTATAGAAATTGGCTTGTAGGGCTTGCAAGCTTTATTTATTTATTTATTTATTTTTTTTTTTAAACAAAAGAAAGAATCTCAACAATCCAGACAATTAAGCACAATTATTCATCTATGAAAGTGTGTTTTTATTGATAATAGCCCTGCTCACTATGACTTTTAGGATTGCTACTTCCAATAGGTGGCACTAGAGTTCGTCTACTTCCACCCTGAAGAGCATTGCGGCTAAAAGTCTTCTCATTGCTGGCATATAGGACCTTAAGGTACCTTCACACGCGGCAATTTCACTGGCAATTTGCTGGTTGCAGTGAAATCATGGACACATTGTTCCATTTTGTGGCTGTGTACAAATTGAACAATGTGTCCATGATTTCACTGCAACCAGCAAATTGTCAGTGAAATTGCCTAGGAATATTGCTGTGTATGAAGCTACCTTTAGACCCATATCTTATAATAATAATAATAATAATAATAATAAATCTTTATTTATATAGCGCCAACATATTCTGCAGCGCTTTACAATACAGTGGGTAATAGATGAAAATACACAGTATGATACAGTAAGAAAATAGACAATATAATACAGTAATTCCAGTAGAGAAAGAATACAGTACAATAATAGGAAACAATACAGTAAGCATAGAATCAATGTAAAAAATACAATACAATAGATAAAGCAAAAATAAAGGTAACACTACTCAAGAGCTTACAATCTACAACGAGATGGGGGATACACAAAGTACAGGGGCTTATTACGCTGATGGTCCAGGCATCTTAAGGAAATTGGGGTTAGAAAAAAGTTACATGAATGATCACCAGACAATCTGTGTAGACCTTTTAGGTTTGGTGGAGTATGAAGAAGAGTTATGTCGAGAGAGATAGTGAATGGGCTATGTACAGTACAGAGGAATTTTGTTAAAGAGCATGATATTCTGCCTTGAAAAGATATGTTTTTAGGGAGCGTCTGAAGCCATGAAAGTTGTGGATGGTTCTGATTTCTTGGGGTAGAGCATGCCAGAGAATTGGTGCAGCTCGGGAGAAGTCTTGGAGCCGGGAGTGGGAGGATCGGATTAGTGCAGATGTTACTCGAAGGTTATTTGTAGAATGTAGAGAACAGGTGGGGTGATAGACAGAGATGAGTGAGGAGATGTAGGGGGGCTCTTCATTGTGAAGAGCTTTGTGGGTGAGAACAAGCAATTTGAACTTTATCCTGCAGTGTATAGGCAGCCAATGCAATGACTCTCATACAGCCATATCAGATCACATACTTTGCACTGATGAGGGACAATCACCTCGAAATGCTGCATCTACAGATTGGGTTTCTGATCTGGCATAAGTTCTAAATCATATTTCAAGGCTCATTAAAAATGATTTTTTTAGGATTGCTACTTCCAATGGGTGGCACTAGAGTTTATCTACAGGGTGCGCCATTTATATGGATACACCTATATACAATGGGAATGGTTGGTGATATCAACTTCCTGTATGTGGCACATTAGCATATGGAAGGCGGAAAACTTTTCCAGATGGCTGGTGACCATAGTGGCCATTTTGATGTAGTCCATTTTGGACCCAACTTTATTTTTTTCAATGGGAAGAGGGTCATGAGACACATCAAACTGATTGAGAATTTAATAAGAAAAACAATGGTGTGCTTAGTTTTAATATAACTTTATTTTTTCCATGAGTTATTTATTATTATTATTATTATTATTATTTATTTATATAGCGCCATTGGTTCCATGGCGCTTTACATGTGCAAGGGCAGAACAAGGACGAGTACATAAATAACGACGAATAAATCATACAGGTACATTAGGGCAGAGATCCTGTCCACAAGGGCTCACAGTCTCACAGTCTATAGGGAATGGGTGGGAGACAGTAGGAGGGGGAGAGGGGAGATGGTGCAGCGGATTAGGTCTCAGTGAGGGTTATAGGCTTGAAGGAAGAGGTGGGTCTTCAGGTTTTTCTTGAAGGTTCCCAGGGTAGGGGAGTGTCTGATGTGGTGGTGGAGAGAGTTCCAGAGCATGGCGGATGTATGAGAGAAGTCTTGTATTCGGTTGTGGGAGGTGGAGATTCAGGGGGAGAAGAGAAAGAGTTCTTGAGAGGAGCGCAGATTGCGTGAGGGCTGGTATTGGGAGACCAAGTCGAAGATGTATGGAGGGGACAGGTTGTGTATGGCCTTGTATGACAGGGTTAGGGTTTTGAACTTTGATCTCTGGGAAGTAGGGAGCCAGTGGAGGGCTTGGCAGAAGGGGGAGGCGGGGGAGTAACGGGGCGACAGGTGGATGAGTCAGGCAGCAGAATTGAGGATGGTTTGGAGGGGTGCAAGGGATGAAGCGGAGAGGCCGGTGAACAGGAGGTTGCAGTAGTCGAGGCGGGAGATAATGAGGGCGTGGACAATTGTTTTGGCAGTGTCATGGTCAAGGAAGGAGCGGATCCGTGAGATGTTTTTAAGCTGGAGGTGGCAGGAGGTGGTGAGGGCCTGGATGTGTGGCTTGAAGGAGAAGGCAGAGTCGAGGATTACACCGAATGAGATATAGAAATTGGTTGCGCCACGCTGCTTTATATTTTTATATCCACCCTCTGTTAAGTCACCGTTACACTCACCTTTTCCTGTTGTGCTGTCCGCACAACAGGGGGGCTCACGTAGTGAGTGCACGGGGTATCTCTCTGGACGGTGTGGATTTCTTTCCCTTTTTCCTCGGTGTCCGCCTGTGTAATTGCACGTGATCCGTCACGTGTTTTCCTCTCCTCTGTTAGATTTGTCTTCTCCTCCGGAGCTGCTCCACCGCTCTCCCCATAGGGAGATGGATATGCAGGCAATGGAATAAAACAATGTTTGGGTGAGCGCTGGGATATGAAGACAGCTACACTTCAACAAGTATTTTACCTGTAAGTTTATTGTTCAAATCACACTAGGTCCTCTCCCACAACATGTTTCGACGCTCAGGCCGTCTTCCTCAAGTGGATCTTCCACTTGAGGAAGACGCCCTGAGCGTCGAAACATGTTGTGGGAGAGGACCTAGTGTGATTTGAACAATAAACTTACAGGTAAAATACTTGTTGAAGTGTAGCTGTCTTCATATCCCAGCGCTCACCCAAACATTGTTTTATTCCATTGAGGATTACACCGAGGCACTTGGCGTGGTGGACAGGTGAGGGTGTGCAGTCGTTGACCGTGATGGTTAGGTCGGGAAGGGGGGAAGAGCAACTTGGGGGTAAGACAATGAACTCGGTAAAATGTGTTCAAAGTGTTGCCCATTGCGTTGGATTGTCAATGCAACCCTCCTCTCCTATTCTTGACACACTGATAACAACCCTGCAGGAGAAATGCTAGTACAGGCTTCCAGTATCCATTTCAGATGCTGCATATTTCGTATCATAGACAATTGCCTTCAAATGACCCTAAAGATAAAAGTCTAAGGAAGTCAAATCAGGAGACCTTGGTGGCCATTCAACTGGTCCAAGACGACCAATCCACTTTCCCGGAGACTGTTCATGTAGGAATACTCAGATCTGACACCCATAATGTGGTGGTGCACCATCTTCTTGGAAAAACTCAGGGAACATGCCATCTTCAGTGCATAAAGAGGGCAAGACATCATCATAAAGCAATTTCAGATATCCAGTGACATTGAGGTTTCCATTGATGAAGATTGGCCCCACTATCTACCCCATATACCACATCATACCATCAATTTTTATGTTTCAACAGTCTTGGAGTGATCTATCCACTGTGGGTTAGTGTCAGACCAATAGCGGTGGTTTTGTTTGTTAACTTCACCATTCACAAAAAAGTTTGCCTCACCACTGAACATAATGTTGTGAGTAAACTGAGGGTCCTGTTCAAATTTTTGTTTTGACCATTCTGCAAATTCAGTGCGCCGATCTGGGTCATCCTCATTGAGATGCTGCCGCAGTTGGATTTTGTAAGGGCTCCATTTTTGAGTAGCTAATATCCGCCGAAGGCATGTTCGACAGATGCCACTCTCCAGTGCCATGTGGCGAGTGCTACGCTATAGGCTCTTGCTGAATGAAGCTAGGACAGCCACTGATGTTTCTTCATTAGTGACAGTCTTCTTATATTCACATTTTGGCAAATCCAACACTGAACCTATTTCACAAAATTCGGCAAGCAGTTTGCTAACTGTAGCATGGGAGATGGGTGGTCTCGTATGGTGTCTTGCGTTGAAATCTGCTTCAATGACCTGGGTACTATGTTCACCAGATATCAATACAATTTCTATTCGCTCCTCTGATGTTAACCTCTGCGACATGTCAATGGCTGTAAACAAAGATAAGCTTGTAAATAACTCATGAAAGAATAAAGTTACATTAAAACCAAGCACACCATTGTTTTTCTTATGAAATTCTCAATACGTTTGATGTATCACATAACCCTCTTCCCATTGGAAAAAATAAAGTTGAATCCAAAATGGCCGACTTAAAAATGTCCACCATGGTCACCACCCATCTGGAAAAGTTCTCCCCCTCCCATATACTAATGTGCCAAAAACAGGAAGTTGATATCACCAACCATTCCCATTTTATTTAGGTGCATCCATATAAATGGCGCACCCTGTACTTTTCCCTGAAGAGACAATTTCCATATTTCCCTGAGGAGCATTGCAACTATATGTCTCTTCACTACTAGCATGCAGGATTAATAATAATAAGAAGCAAAGTTTCCAGCTCACCTCGCACATGATAGTCCCAGTTTGCATGGATCGGCGTACTGACAATGCCTCAATGTAAGTCCAGAAAGAACGTATGATCCAGATTCTGGTTTAGAAAATGTATTTCTGATTTATTTCATATCAAATTTCCTGTAAAATATTCCAATACAAGCAGTAAGGAGGTTATAAAAGCAGAGTCAGAGACCCATTTGTTATGCCAAACAATGCATTTCAGAAGCATGCTGCTTACTTTGTCAAGCTCAAGGCACAAATAGCCCCCATGCCTCCCTTATACCTACACCAACAATTCATTAAGCACAGCCACATATGTAATTAATTACAATTAATGATCATTAGTGCAGGGAGAAACATAAGAGGAAACACACAAAAAAAATGTAAAAACTTACACACAAATCAGTTTTAAATTTATTTGTAACATTAACCTTACTGTTAATAATGATACGAGCCAACGCACTTCAAATTCAGACCTGTTGGAAATCTTGTGCCTAGCATGAATATCCAGAATGTTTCTCTAATAAGTAAAATACGGCTGCTTTCTTCCCCTCAGTGAAAGGTTACCCTTTTCTGTGCAAAAAATATCCATAAGCTATTGAAGGTTATGTTGTGCCAACTTGCAAAGTGTTTAGAGGCAGATGTCATACTTCTTGTAGAGCCTATGGATGTGCTATATATATTAATAATATTAATGTGCTCATTAATATAGATGAGCGAACCTTTGGAGGTTTAAATTTGGTTCAGTTTGCTGAACTTGCATTGTTTGTCGAACAGGTTCGGATTCAGTTTGGTGCGAACCTTCCGAACCCCCACTGAAACAATGGGAGGATAAATCAAAGGCCTAGAAAACAGCTTTAAAGGGGACCAAAAGCTGCCAAAACAGCTCAAATTGGGGACAGGCACCAGGAAAAGAGCCATCTATTCCCCAGAGATAAAGTTTTCATAATTGTGCATTATGGATGCGTAGGACAAGGCCTGGCTAAGAATTTCAAGCTTCAGGTGTAGGCATACTCACAAAGCCCTGCTAAATTCAGGAAACAAACAAGGAGACCCCAAAAAGAGTATCCACATTTCACAAAATTAGGGCCAAAGTGTCATCAATTGACCCAGAATAAAAACAGTAGAAAGGTGCAGCTTGTATGCATAGCACAGGGTCTGGAACAGGACCTTTTTGCATAGCTGTGGAGAGGTGAAGGCTCAGATGCAAATATTGCACCTGAACCCAGTTGTACCACTCACCATATAGATATATATTTTTTTAAAACACTGTTTACTCTTTTGAAAAATTACCATGTAGTCTAGGGATGGGCGAGTCTACTAGGACTCGTTACTCGATGAGTAGTAAGGGACTCGCAGGACTCTGACAAAACTAGGATTGCCATTGACTTGCATTGGACTCGTTACTGTGCAAGTAATCTCAGGGAAACTCGCACAGTAACGAGTCTGGCTGTCTGCTCTGTGCCGGGCTCGGGTCCTGCCGCAGCTCCAGGGTCCTAGAGCCCGCCTGCTCTCCCTGTGTACAGACATGAATGTCTGTGCACAGAGATGATGTAGCAGAGCTGAGATTGTTCTCAGTCTGCTCACTCCCTGTGCATAGACATCTATATCTATGCACAGGGATGTAGCAGAGAGGACATCGCGTTTTGGACTACGTCGGACGGAAGAGGATTTTTTTAATTAAAGATGGAGTACCTAATGGCTTTTTTTTTTATATCTAATAAAATTTTTTCTCTGTGTTGTGTTTTTTTTAAAACAATTTAATAGAAATTCATGGCGGTCATGTCTAATATTGGCGCGACCGCCATAAATTTCGGGCTTAGGGCCAGCTGATAATACAAAGCTGGCCCTAACCTCTTTATTACCCAGTGAGCCACCGCCACCAGGGCCACTGGAAGAGCGGGGTTCAGCGCCAGAGGAGGGCACTTCAATGAACGCGCCATCTTCTGGGGCGGCTGCGGGCTGCAATTTGCAGCGGGGGGTGCCCAGAAAGCTTGGGCCTCCCTGCGCTGCGGATTCCAGCCCCCAGCTGCTTAGCTATACCTGGCTAGACATAGAAATTGCGCGGAGCCCCACGCATTTTTTTTTTATTATTTCATGAAATTCATGAAATAATTAAAAAAAAGGGCTCCCCTATATTCTTGTGTCTGGCAAGGTACAAATAGGCACCTGGGGGTTGGGGGCAGCCCCTCGCTGCCTGCTGGATCTGGCTGGTTACAGAAATATGGCGAAGCCCACGTCAAATTTTTTTCTGACAAATCCATGAATGAGTCGGCTCTGTGCTGTCAGCACTGCTTAATGCTCACAGCCTCACTGACTCATCACACAGCAGGGGAGCGCATTTCCGCCCCCTACTGTGTGATGTGTGATGTAGCAGAGCTGAATGAGTTCAACAAGAAGAAGAAGGAAGACAGAAGAGAGAAGAAAGAAGAGAGAAGACCTGGGTCTTTGGAGGGATATGTGGTGGTAATAAAGTTGGAGTCCCTAATGGTGTCTGTGTCTTTATTTTTAATAAATAATTTTTCTCTGTGTGGTGTTTTTTTAACCCTTTATTGGAGATTCTTAGTGGCCGGGTCAAACCAGGCCTGACTGTAACGCCGGTGGTCTGGTGTCTTGGTTCCCTCGGCGTTACTGCGCTTTCACCCAATGCTCCTTCCCCCCTTGACCAGCTGGGAGACTGTAGTATGTTACCTGGATAGGATTCTGCTCAGTTCCCAGCTCCGCTGCGTAGCTGCACGTGTTGTATTGTCAGTGCTCCGCTGTTTACCTCTCATGTGTGGACCCTGGCTCCTGCTGTGGAAGCTATCCGCGGGTTGTGAGGTCCTCTGCAGCTGGTGCATGACTTTCCACGTGTGTCTAGGCTTGCAGCCGCTGCCAGGTGCTCTGGGCATCGGTTCCTGTGCTGGCTATGCTGTATGGGTTCTGACTGTGCCTAGGGTGCGCGCCGCCACACCTTCCCCAGTTTAGTAAGATGGAGGGTGTGCGCTTGAATTGCTGTCCCCAGCCTATAGCTGAGGGTCAGCTCCTATTTAAAGTTCCTCTTCCCTGTTGGGCGTCGCCAGAGCCTCGCATTAGGTTTCTTAACCTAGCCCAGTGTGTTTGGTCCAACATGCTGCTCCTGGTCTGCCTTGTCTACAGCTCCTGTTCTGCCTGCTACCAGTTCGGGGAAAGCTGATGTCTGTGTCCCTGGACCCGTCTTGTCTGTGTTGGTGCCAACGTCCTTGTCTTGTTCCTCCTTGTGTCTTGCTGTTCCCGGTCTGGAGCCGTGTCAGTTGCATGGAGTCCAGACGTCCTGACTGTCGGTGTCCAAGATGGACCTGAGGTTCTGCCTGGTGTCCGTGCCTGGTGTCCGAGATGATCCCGAGGTTCCGCCTGGTGTCCGAGATGGTCCTGAGGTCCTGCCTGATGATGTCTTGCCTTGTGTCCGAGATGACCCCGATGTCTTGCCTTGTGTCCGAGATGACCCCGATGTCTTGCCTTGTGTCCGAGATGACCCCGATGTCTTGCCTGGTGTCCGAGATGACCCCGATGTCTTGCCTGGTGTCCGAGATGACCCTGAGGTTCCCGCCTGGTGTCCGAGATGACCCTGAGGTTCCCGCCTGGTGTCCGAGATGACCCTGAGGTTCCCGCCTGGTGTCCGAGATGACCCTGAGGTTCCCGCCTGGTGTCTGAGATGACCCTGAGGTTCCCGCCTGGTGTCCGAGATGACCCTGAGGTTCCCGCCTGGTGTCCGAGATGACCCTGAGGTTCCCGCCTGGTGTCCGAGATGACCCTGAGGTTCCCGCCTGGTGTCCGAGATGACCCTGAGGTTCCCGCCTGGTGTCCGAGATGACCCTGAGGTTCCCGCCTGGTGTCCGATATGACCCTGAGGTTCCCGCCTGGTGTCCGAGATGACCCTGAGGTTCCCGCCTGGTGTCCGAGATGACCCTGAGGTTCCCGCCTGGTGTCCGAGATGACCCTGAGGTTCCCGCCTGGTGTCCGAGATGACCCTGAGGTTCCCGCCTGGTGTCCGAGATGACCCTGACGTTCACGCCTGGTGTCCGTGATGTTCCGTGTCCATGATGTTCCGTGTCCTTGATGTGTGTTCTTGTTCAGTAAACGTTACTTTTGCTATACGTGAAGTGTGCGGTGTCGTCTTGTCCTGCAGGTTACCATCTAGCCCACATGCTCAGCTGCCACAGAACCCGGTTGCTGTTCTTCCCTAGTCTGGGCAGGCCCGGGTCCCCCCTGTGGTCCAGTGGGTCCACATTCCCCTTACCTCATGGGTCGCGAGCGCGACCGTGACACTGACATTAAGAATCTCGGGCTTAATACCAGCTTGTATAACAAAGCTGGTATTAACCCCTTTATTACCCAGCGTGCCACCGCCACCAGGGCCGCTGGAAGAGCCCGGTAAGGCGCCTGGAAATGGCACTTATTATTAATGCGCCATTTTCAGGGGCGGCTGCGGGCTGCTATTCTTTAGCGTGGGGGGGCCCTATAACAATGGGCCCTCATCCCGCTGAGAATACCAGCCCTCAGCTGCCTAGTTTTACCTTGGCTGGCATGGAAAATAGGGCAGAGCCCACGCATTTTTTTTGCCAGCCAAGGGGAAATTAAGCAGCTGAGGGTGGCAGCTCGCAGCTGTCTGCTTTCATCGGGCTAGACTTAAAAATGCTGCGAAGCCCCACACGTTTTTTTTTTAAATAATTATTTATTTTACACACTACAACGCCAGGTTGGTTGCCATACACTAATGTGTATGGCAACCAAGCAGAATCACTGTCCAGATTGAGAAAATCAAGTCTGATTACAACAGCCAATCACAGAGGCTCCCACAGAGTGTGAGCTCCTGTGATTGGCTGTTAGTTTGACAATGCAGTGAATATGTAATGAGCTTAATAGGCGGCCCCAGAAGTAACAGTGGGAGCCTATTAAACATGATTTAGCTATTGTAGCAGATAGAGCCTGAAGCTTCCGAGACACATCTGCAATTTGTAAATCGCATATTACTCGCTTCCCCATTCATTAACATTGGACTCACTAGACTCGCAACGAGTAGCGAGTCCCGGGCTCGGACTCGCTAGAGTCAAGAGATTTCGAGTAATTTAGGACTCGCCCATCACTAATGTAGTCTTAAATGTAATCTTAATTTTATTAGTAACCATATTACTAGCCCCATCTGTGGCGCCCCACAGGGTAGGCCGCCACCAGAGGTACTGCACTCCTCCATTAGAGGGAAAGTAGTGCCTCTGCTCTCCAAGTACTGGGATGGTGCAGTTGAGTCTCACACACAAACACTAGGGACCCCAGGGCTGTGGGTGGATCCAGAGGGAAGACCCAAGCATAGCCGGGAGGGGAAGTGCAGGAGGAGTAGTGGAAAGGAAAGGAGAAGGAGAGAGACCATCGGAGAGAAAGGATTGGAGTGTAAGTCGGGAGTGTAGGGGCGGTGTGGTGCCAACTCCTGCGGGCTGTAGCAGGTAGAGATGAGCGAGTATACTCGCTACTATTCGGTATTCGCTGAATAGTAGCGGTATTCGGGCTACTCGCTACTCTCCAAGTACTTATGAGTACTCAGGAGTAGCGAGTAGTCCTAATACTTTCGCAGTGTATCTATAGATACACTGTGAAAGTAGCCTAAAAGTGAGTAAAAGTTGTTAAAAAATAATAAACTTACATACTCACCTTCCGATGCCTGCAACGGCACCACCAGAGAAGCCATCCAATTGCTGGAAAAGGACCTGTCACTACCAGCCAATGAGATGGCCGGTAGCGATCTGGCCGATCAGATGGCCCCATGTCATAACCACGTGATCGCTAGTGGCCACCTGATTGGCCAATTTGCAAGGTCCTAGATGTACTATCAGGACCTTGCAAACTGGCCAATCAGGTGGCCCCTAGCGATGACGTAGTTGTGAAGTGGCGCCATCTGATTGACTGGTAGTGACAGGTCGCAGGCATCGGAGGATGAGTATGTAAGTTTATTATTTTTTAACAACTTTTACTCACTTTTAGGTTACTTTCGCAGTGTATCTATAGATACACTGTGAAAGTATTCGTACTCGCTATACTCGCAATGAGTATCGAGTACCGGGACCTACTTGTTGCGAGTATAGCGAGCAAGAGTATTAAGGTACTCGCTCATCCCTAGTAGCAGGACCACTCTCGCCCCAGGAGGGAAAGACTGAGAGGTGTAGAGGAGGAAAGGAGCCCTTGGAGTACGGAATAAGACATAGAACCCCGTATACCCGTATTTGGCAAGACAGAGGGACTGGTGGAAGACACAGGGACCCGACTCTGAACAAGGCACGGATACTTCATGCCGGAATCGTGGAACTGCAGGCCCCAAGTTTCTAATGGGAGCTGAGGCCGAACACTCGACACAACTCGGAGAAGGCGGCTGAACTAGAGAGCAGTGCCCTGGGAGCCCTTGTGGCAGTCGGTACCTGAGCTCAGTGCTGCAGAGGCGCTAAGTGAGGAGCAGCGAGACGAGCTTATAGCACGAAGGGAACACCAAAGACAGATACACCTAGGGAGGGAAAGGGGCACCAATCGAGGCTTGACTGCACTGACCTGGTTCTGGAGACAACGCTGAACCAGAGTTTGGCAAGGGGAAGCACCCGGCGCCCACGCTGAAATCAACTGAGTAATAGTAACAGAACTCCAGCTGTGGTGTGTGAGACTTTCTTTAGCGGCAACCACCGGCCGCATAGACTGCATGAGACACTGGGGTGCTGATGATCCAATCAACATCTGCCAAGATACGAACTGATTCCTCCATTCTTCTGCCCTGGGGACTGCGCTCCATCTGCAGAGAGCGGAACCATCCAAACTGCCGGTCATCACTCCCAGAGGTTCTGAAGCAGCAGAAGCTGTCCTAGCCACATATCGCAGGTGGCGTCACGAATACACCCTTTCCCTAGTCTTCACCTGTTATCTACCCCCGTTTATTAACAATGACACCGCAAGGGTCACGGGAACGGGGCTCGGCCCCCGTCTGTCCCCGTGAAAGGAGCCGAGAGTGAAGAACAACAGCTGCCCGGTCACCGAATACCCCCGGCCCAGGAGTGGACATGTCACATCATTTTTTGGTTTACTGTAGACAAAGCTGTTTTAAGAATTTTTTAGGACATTTTTGTAAGTTGAGCTGAAGTTTTAAATTATATCATTTTTACAACTTAGTGATCAACTTTTATTCCATCTATGTATTTTTTCTTTCAAGGATGAAAAATATACAAAACTATAAATATTTTGCTTATATTTTACAGAATTCCCAACAGTATAAACAATATGTTACCTTTATTCTTTGGTGTAACACAATTACGGTGAAACCCAATTTATATAAGAGCTTGTTTGCTTGCTTTTTGCATAATGATCTGTTTATTTACACGTTTTGGTTGGCGGTGTATTCAGCTTCTTGATCACTTTTTTTTTTTTCAATGTTAGATAATCACAAAACACAATTCAGGAATACTTTTAGTTTATTTTTTTTTGCAGTTGTCTCTCATTAAGATTAATAACTAAATAAGTTTAAGTGACATCATTTCACATACGACTATACATAAGGTGTGATTTGTTTGTGGGGTTTGACTTTTTTTTTTACAAATAATAAACAATTTTCTGGGTAGCCTGTAAACCCCACACCCAGTGGAATTACATACACTGCTGTATGTGGAAGACAAAAAAGCCATTGTTAGTCTTTTGGTTGCTATTTCAACTTTCCTGGCATCCAATGACTGTATTGCGGGGTGCCAAAAGACAGACAGAGAAGTAAAAAGTATTTACGTGTGTTAAAAGGAATCTGCCAGGTCAAAAATCCATATATAAAAAATATCATTTTCTAATTCCATTGGTGACGCTGTTTCTTTTCATGTATTTCCTTTATTTATACTCTTCCTATCTATCCTCTGTAAACTGCAAAAAAATTGATTCATTCCATATGTCAATCACAGTGAGTGATTGCTTACTTCTATGCTGTCCACTCCCCAGGGAATGAATATTCAGGAAGTGCACTACCCTCCTCTGCAAGCACACAAGGAAAGTTCAGTTGAAATCACTCACATGGAGGGTCTGTATTCTCACTGTTTGTGCTGCTCTTCTGGGTCACTGCACAGGAGGAGGAAGGTGTGTGCTCTGAGAATAAATTGATGAAACAGCTGCACCTCTGACATATTAATTTCCCTCCAGCATGAAGCAGTGTCATTGTGTGTATCTGAGGCATGTGTAGTGTGTGTTATGTGAGATGTTACTGTGTTTATATGAATATTTGTTTTCTGCATACATGTTAATGTGTATATCTGCTGAGAATTTGTTGTGCAGTGTGTGTTGTGTATGTGTACATGTCTGCGTGTGTCTGTGCTATATGTGTCTGTGGTGTACTTGTGTTTGTGGTGTACTTGTGTCAGTGTGCTGCATATGCATGTCTATGTTCTGAGTACGCGCGTCTGTGCAGAGCATATGCCTTTCTGTGAGCTGTGTATGTGTGTCTGTGTGCTGTGTATGTGTGTGAGGTTATATATTTGATTGCACTATGCCATATTCTAAGTATATATATATATATATATGTATATATATATCAGTGTATGAAAATGGCAGTGTATAGAGACACAGTTGCTGCTTTCCTGCTCTTTCAGGTGTTCATGATAATTGGTCTGTTGTTGGATTGCAGTACATGGATCGGCTGACGTCCCAACAATGCTGCAACCTTTCAGTATCTGACAGTGAGACCAGAGTCAAACTGGTGTATGCATCCAATGTTTCTCTTGATGTGATATGCTAATGACCCTTGTCTCAGGGTCTGCTGTGAACGTGACAGACTGGGATCTCATTCTCTTGCAAGTGAGAGCATCAGATCACAGCTGAGAAGGAGGTGGAGAGATTAATTTCCTATCTCCTCCATGGCCAGCCTGGACATATATCGTGCTGCACTCAGGTGTCATCTGAGTGCATTTTGATATGTCACACACACCCATAGACTTGTATGGATGCATGTGATGGGAGACTCACAGACAATCGCAGTATGCTACAAATTTTCTCTCATCCAGAATCTGGATGAGAAAAAAAATCACTCAAATCTGCTCTGTTTGAAAGAAAAACATTGTGCTGAGTGTAATGTGAGGTTTCCTTGCATTGCAATCATCCAAGTTATACGTTCAGGTGAGCGAGCTCTAAAATGAAAACTGCAGACCATCAGCAGCCTCTGACAGGATCCAGTGCTCAAGTGGCAAAAATAATGACAATCCAATTTTTCCTTTTTGTGCTTTTGTTTTCCCTTCCTCTTATTCCAAGAGCAATAACTTTTTAATTTTTCCGTCCCCATTTCTATGTGAGTGCTTTTTTTGTGAGATGACTTGAACATTTGAATGACACCATTCATATTAACCCCTTAAGGACCGAGTCACGTTGCAGCTTAATGACCGGACCATTTTTTGCAATTCTGACCAGTGTCCCTTTATGAGGTTATAACTCGGGAACGCTTCAACGGATCCTAGCGATTATGAGATTGTTTTTTCGTGACATATTGGGCTTCATGTTAGTATTAAATTTAGGTCGATAATTTTTGCGTTTATTTGTGAAAAAATAAAAAATTTGGCAAAAATTTTGAAAATTTAGCAATTTTCAAATTTTTTATTTTTATTCTGCTAAACCAGAGCGTTATGTGACACAAAATAATTAATAAATAACATTTCCCACATGTCTACTACACATCAGCACAATTTTGGAAGAAAAAAAAAAATTTGGTAGGACGTTAAAAGGGGTTCAAAGTTCATCAGCAATTATTCATTTTTCCAGCAGAATTTACAAAACCATTTTTTTAGTGACCACATCACATTTGAAGTCCCTTTGAGGGGTGTACATGACAGAAAACGCCCAAAAGTGACACCATTCCAAAAACTGCACCCCTCAAGCTACTCAAAACTATATTCAAGAAGATTATTAACCCTTCAGGTGCTTCACAGGAACTAAAATAAAGTTGAAGGAAAAAATGGACATTTTAATTTTTGTAACAAAAATGTTCTTTTAGCCTCAATTTTTTCATTTTCACATGGGCAACAGGATAAAATGCATCCTAAAATTTGTTGGGCAATTTCTCCTGAGTACACTGATACCTCATATGTGGTCATAAACCACTGTTTGGGCGCACGGCAGGACTGAGAAGGGAAGGAGCGCAATTTGAATTTTAGAGCCAATTTTCCGTTCAAAAAGTGAAATGGCGCTCCTTCACTTCTGAGCCTTGCCGTGCGCCCAAACAGTGGTTTATGACCACATATAAGGTATCGGTGTACTCAGGAGAAATTGCCCAACAAATTTTGGGATGTATTTTATCCCTTTGCCCATGTGAAACTAAAAAAATGTAGGCAAAAAGAATTTTTTTGTGAAAAAAAAGTGTTTTTTTAATTTTTATGGATGAATTTGTGAAGCATCTGGGGGTTCAAAGTGCTCACTATGCATCTAGATACCGTCCTTAGGGGGTCTAGTTTCCAAAATAGGGTCATTTGTGGGGGAGCTCCAATGTGGAGACACACCGGGACCCTCCATACGCGACATGGTGTCCTCTAACAATTTGAATGGAAAATGAGCTCAAATTGTTAGCGGACACCATGTCGCGTTTGGATGGTCCCCGTGTGTCTCCACATTGCAGCTCCCCCACAAGTGACCCCATTTTGGAAACTAGACCCCCCAAGGAACGTATCTAGATGCATAGTGAGCACTTTGAATCCCCATATGCTTCAGAAATTCATCCGTAAAAATGAAAAAGCACTTTTTTTTCCACTAAAAAATTATTTTTTCATTATTACGGATCAATTTGTGAAGCATCTGGGGGTTCAAAGTGCTCACTATGTACCTAGATATGTTTCTTTGGGGGTCTAGTTTCCAAAATGGGGTCACTTGTGGGGGAGCTCCAATGTGGAGACACACAGGGACCCTCCAAACGCGACATGGTGTCCGCTAACAATTTGAGCTCATTTTCCATTCAAATTGTTAGCGGACACCATGTCGCGTTTGGATGGTCCCCGTGTGTCTCCACATTGCAGCTCCCCCACAAGTGACCCCATTTTGAAAACTAGACCCCCCAAGGAACGTATCTAGATGCATAGTGAGCACTTTGAGCCCCCATATGCTTCAGAAATTCATCCGTAAAAATGAAAAAGCACTTTTTTTTCCACTAAAAAATTATTTTTTCATTATTACGGATCAATTTGTGAAGCATCTGGGGGTTCAAAGTGCTCACTATGTACCTAGATATGTTCCTTTGGGGGTCTAGTTTCCAAAATGGGGTCACTTGTGGGGGAGCTCCAATGTGGAGACACACAGGGACCCTCCAAACGCGACATGGTGTCCGCTAACAATTTGAGCACATTTTCCATTCAAATTGTTAGCGGACACCATGTCGCGTTTGGATGGTCCCCGTGTGTCTCCACATTGCAGCTCCCCCACAAGTGACCTCATTTTGGAAACTAGACCCCCAAGGAACGTATCTAGATGCATAGTGAGCACTTTGAACCCCCAGGTGCTTTACAAATTGATCCGTAAAAATGAAAAAAATAAACTTTTTGTGGAAAAAAAAGTGCTTTTTCATTGTTATGGATGAATTTGTGAACCATCTTGGGGTTCAAAGTGCTCACTATGCATCTAGATACGTTCCTTTGGGGGTCTAGTTTCCAAAATGGGGTCACTTGTGGGGGAGCTCCAATGTGGAGACACACAGGGGCTCTCCATACGCAATATGGTGTCCACTAACAATTGGAATTGTTAGCGGACACCTTGTAGGATATGAAGAGCCCCTATGTGCCTAAACATTGGAGCTCCCCCACAAGTGACCCCATTTTGGAAACTAGACCACCCAAGGAACGTATCTAGATGCATAGTGAGCACTTTGAACCCCCAGGTGCTTTACAAATTGATCCGTAAAAATGAAAAAAGAAACTTTTTGTGGAAAAAAAGTGCTTTTTCATTTTTATGGATGAATTTGTGAAGCATCTGGGGGTTCAACGTGCTCACTATGCATCTAGATACGTTCCTTCGGGGGTCTAGTATCCAAAATGAGGTCACTTGTGGGGGAGCTCCAATGTTCAGGCACACAGTTAGGGTCTCTCCATACCCGACATGGTTTCCGCTAACAATTGGAGCTCATTTTCTATTGAAATTGTTAGCGGACACCATGTCGCATACGGAGAACCCGTGTGCCACCAGCACAAGGGCAACTGGTAGAGTTGGGGTACAGCACCAGAAAATTCCGCCTCTAATGAATGCGCTATTTTCTTGGGTGGCTGTGGGTTGAAATTTGCAGCGCGGGGGACCCACAACATTTGGGTCTCTCCACGCTGAGGATTCCAGTCAGCCAGCTACCAAGTTGTACATGGCTGGCTACAAAAAATACAGCGAAGCCCATTTTTTTTTATTTCTAGAACTAATTCTAGAAAAAAAAAATGACGTAGGGCTCCGCCATATTTTTGGTCCAGCCAGGTACAACTTGGCAGCTACAGACTGCCAGCAACCCCCAGCTGCCTTGTTGTACCTGGCTGCAACCAAAAATACAGCGAAGCCCATTTTTTTTTATTTCTAGAACTAATTCTAGAAAAAAAAATGACGTAGGGCTCCGCCATATTTTTGGCCCAGCCAGGTACAACTAGGCAGCTGGGGGCTGGAATCCTCAGCATAGAGAGGCCCAAGCGTTCTGGGCCCCCCATGCTGCGAATTGCAGCCCGCAGCCGCCCCAGAAAATGGCGCATTCATTGAAGCGCCATTTTCTGGCGCTGTACCCATGCTCTTCCAGTTGCCCTGGTGCCGGTGGCAAACTGGGTAATAAAGGGGTTAATGCCAGCTTTTTATTGGCAGCTGGCACTAAGCCCGAGATTCATAATATTGGGCCAATGTTAGACCCGCCATTATGAATCTCTGATAATTAGTCAATAAATACACACAGAGAAAAATATTTTTATTAGAAAAAAAACACAAACAAATTTTGGACTCCATCTTTATTATAAAAAGATCCGACGTAGTCCACAACGAAGGTCCCACGACGCTCGATCGTTTCCGACGGGATCCCCATGCAGGGGGATGGGGGATCAGGGATCCCCATGCAGGGGGATCAGGGATCCCCATGCAGGGGGATGGGGGATCAGGGATCCCCATGCAGAGGGATCAGGGATCCCCCTGCAGGGGGATGGGAGATCAGGGATCCCCATGCAGGGGGATGGGAGATCAGGGATCCCCATGCAGGGGGATCAGGGATCCTCCTGCAGGGGGATGGGGGATCAGGGATCCCCATGCAGGGGGATCAGGGATCCTCCTGCAGGGGGATGGGGGATCAGGGATCCCCATGCAGGGGGATCAGGGATCCCCATGCAGGGGGATGGGGGATCAGGGATCCCCATGCAGGGGGATCAGGGATCCCCATGCAGGGGGATGGGGGATCAGGGATCCCCATGCAGGGGAATGAGAGATCAGGGATCCCCATGCAGGGGGATCAGGGATCCTCCTGCAGGGGGATGGGGGATCAGGGATCCCCATGCAGGGGGATCAGGGATCCTCTCTGCAGGGGGATGGGGGATCAGGGATCCTCCTGCAGGGGGATGAGGGATCACGGATCCCCATGCAGGGGGATCAGGGATCCCCATGCAGGGGGATGGGGGATCAGGGATCCCCAAGCAGGGGGATGGGAGATCAGGGATCCCCATGCAGGGGGATCAGGGATCCTCCTGCAGGGGGATGGGGGATCAGGGATCCCCATGCAGGGGGATCAGGGATCCCCCTGCAGGGGGATGGGGGATCAGGGATCCCCATGCAGGGGGATCAGGGATCCCCATGCAGGGGGATGGGGGATCAGGGATCCCCATGCAGGGGGATCAGGGATCCCCATGCAGGGGGATGGGGGATCAGGGATCCCCATGCAGGGGAATGGGAGATCAGGGATCCCCATGCAGGGGGATCAGGGATCCTCCTGCAGGGGGATGGGGGATCAGGGATCCCCATGCAGGGGGATCAGGGATCCTCCTGCAGGGGGATGGGGGATCAGGGATCCCCATGCAGGGGGATCAGGGATCCTCCTGCAGGGGGATGAGGGATCAGGGATCCCCATGCAGGGGGATCAGGGATCCCCATGCAGGGGGATGGGGGATCAGGGATCCCCATGCAGGGGGATGGGAGATCAGGGATCCCCATGCAGGGGGATCAGGGATCCTCCTGCAGGGGGATGGGGGATCAGGGATCCCCATGCAGGGGGATGGGGGAGGTCTTACCAGACGTCGGGCGGCGGTGAGAGGAAGCCGGAGGACGCAGGCAGGAGGACGCAAGCGGGAGGCGGCGGCGGCAGGAGCGGGTGAGTACCGGCGGTGGCGGGGGGCCGGGGACAGCGGGGGGGGCCCAGAATCAGCAGGGGACGGGGGATAGCGGGGGGGGGCCCAGAAAATGAAGGGGACAAGGCACAAGGGGATAGCGGGGGGGCCCAGAAACAGCAGGGGAATGAGCTTCAGAAGACACAGCGGGGGACAGGGGGATGAGCCGGGGGATGAGCCGGGGGGGGGGGGAGACACAGCGGGGGACAGGGGTATAAGCGGGGGAGCGCAGACACAGTTGGGGGACAGGGGGATGAGCGGGGGGCAGGCACAGCGGGGGACAGGGGGATGAGCAGGGGGGGCAGACACAGTGGGGGTCAGGGGGATGAGGGGGGGGGGGTGATGAGCATCAGAGGGCACAAGCAGGGAATGTGTGCAGGAGCCGGGCACAGCTGACAGCCCGGCTCCTGCAGCGATCGCTCAGGGAAGTGCTGACATTCAGCACTTTCCTGCGCGATCTTGATGTGATCGGTCGGTCAGATTGACTGACCGATCACATCGCTCTGAGTGTGGGGACCCCTAAAAAGGGTCCCCACACCTCTGCCCCTGACCCTCAGCTGTCACTGACAGCTTTTAGAATTGAACTGTCACTGTTCGTTTAGAAGCAGTGACAGTTCAAAGCCATGACGAGTATACTCGTCATGATGCGGGAACTGACAGCTTTTCATGACGAGTATACTCTTCATTAGTCGTAAAGGGGTTAACATCTGATGTCCTGGAAAACAGGGAAAATCTCCGAGTGTGGCGTAATAGCAAAAAATGAGCAATTCATTAATCGTTTATTCAGATTTTTATTTATGTTCATTTTACCATAAAAGTTACCTGGAATTATAGTTCTCCAGGTCAATAAGATTAAAGACATACCAAACATGGTGAAAACACAGCTCAGACATGCATGTACACGTCATATGCTTAGCACACATGCACACACAGCAGACACACATATACATAGCAGACACACAACAGATGCGCACATACATGACACATGCTTATCACATATGCACACACAGAACAGATGTGTATGTATATACAGCACACACTACACAAGAAATGGTCACTTGTATGCAGGAAAACAAGTGTTCAAATAAAAACAGAAATCTCCCACAGACACCACACAGTGTATTGATGTTACAAGACCTGCAGGTTCCACACTTGTGCTCAAAGTAACAAACACTTTCCCCCTTTCAACAGGGAGGTTAGCATAGATGGAGGAGACTGCTTCATATGATAGCTCAGCTAAGTATGTGTCTACCATTTCTCCCTCCCTTTCCCTCTCCCCTTCCTCCTAAGAAGCATCACGCAAGACAAGAAAATGAAAATGAAAAGCTAGTAATGAGACACAGAGCACAGAGTGGAGGAAATTCCAGCTTGGGTGTGTGTGAATATTTAAACACCATTTACATACAATTGACTAGTTAGCAGTGCAAGTAATGGGCCAGACTAGTCCAGCCAGCTGCCTGCAGGGTGTGAACATGCTTTTAGCAAACTATAGGAAACTATAAAGGGTTACAGTAATGATTTTTACATATACTTAAAGGGCTGCCCAAGCAGTATGTTACCATTAGTATCATACTGAAAAATTACCTGATAGAGTCCCTTTAAGGCTACTTTCACACATTGCACATTTTTTAGCACTTTTTTGCACGCGCTTTTTTAAAAATGCGCAATGTGCCTTGTGTCTGCCGGCAAAGTGAATGAATGGGAAATACGCAGCGCTTTTATGGGAGAAAGCACAGGAGTAAAAAGAATTGACATGTCAATTCTTTACACAGCACAGGAGCCCATTATCTCCACTGGAATTACGCATCACTATTCAGACGATCCGCAATTCCAGCAGGAATACGTCGGCGCTGATGTGACACAGGGGAGGAACGATCCTATTCCTCTTCCCCTGTGTGACATCTGTCACAGCCCATTTGGGTTTCGCAGTATATTAATATGTAAAAAATACCGGGAAAATTCCGGTTACCGGGAGTCGAGACAGGTACACAGGTACTGTCCTTCCAGGACCCGTCATCGCTGATTGACTGCTCATGGTCATGTGATATGCACGTCATAGCGCGTCACATATCACATTACTGCGAGCGGCCAATCAGCGATCTTGCCAGGCTCTGGAAGGTTGATACCCGTGGATCTCCCGGCTTCCGGAACACCTGGCAGAGGGTAAGTATTCATTCTTTATTATTTTTAACACATTTGCCTTTGTTTAATTTGGGTTTCGTAGTGTATATTAATACTCTATGAGACCCAAAAGGGGCATGCACACATGTCACACAGGGGAGGATTGTTTCTCTCCTGTGTGACATCACTTCTCTCCTGCGCTTTAGAGGGATAAGTGAGCACGTAAAAAAAGTGGTGTGTGAGTGCACCGCATTTTTTATGGGGCTTTTTTTGCGTTTTTTTGCACGTGTACAAAACGCTGAAGAAAGCGGCCGTGCAAAAAAGCGCAAAAAACACGCTATGTGTGTACAAAGCCTAAGTTTGACAACAGCATGTAAAACATTAAAAAGCCCGGATTGTATTTACTATGACTGTGATCCTGACTGTTTCAGCTATATGTAACAGCCAGCTCATGGTGCAGTAAGCATGAGCAAAGCCCCTACATATATTATATGATGTGGTAAATAACACTTCACTATGATGCCACCATTGGCGGCAGTGAGCATTAAGGATTTAATATTTTATTTTGGCTTTAATAATGGTATACTGTATTGTAACTGGTCTTGACTATTTCTTTGAAAATCTTTTTCATATTAAGGATATGTTGTATTATTTTTACTCTAAAAGGTATGTTTGTTAATAAGGGAAATTACACCAGATTTTTAACTACTGTCAGTAGTTTAAAAATGTTATTATCACAAAATATTTAGTCATCTTTATAATACTTAATTTCCCTTTCGCTCTGAAATCCAGCTATAAGTGACTTATTTAAGGTAATGTGTAGAGCTTAAGAGATTTTTGTGTCACATGCTTACACCTAGTTAGCATAAAATTTACATGTCATTATTACTGAAGTCTGTTAAGCTTAGCGTTATGCTTCAAATGCAACATTAACCTATGCTAGCATTACTTTAGTAAGCTCTATGAATCCAAGATTAGCATTAATTATTTTACCAGACTTTTTTCTCTGTTGTCCTTTGAATCTTGTAAATCTAACAGACCAAGAAAAACATTATGAGCCGCAGGAGAACTGCATATTAAAAGAGTATGTAAGTAGGGTGTTATGATCAAGGCAATTCAAAGTTCTCAGGCACACATTTCAATTTTAATTTTTATGTGGCAAATTTAAGAGCTTTAATGTAAAAACAATATTATGTAATTCAAATGTCAAAAATAAAATGTAAAGCATGTAAGGTTTACAGTTTCTCTTTCATTTCTAATTCTGTATAATCAAGCTTTTACTGATTGCTATGCCTATTTTGAGAAAAGTTTAACTGTTTGCACTTTTTGAGAACTATCTCTGAAAATGAGACTGTGTCTTATATTAATTTTTGCTCCGAAAGATGCGCTAGGTTTTATTTTCAGGGGATGTGTTATTTTTCCATGAAGAAAAATTCACACTTATTGTTGATAAAAAAAATGAACATTTATTATATACTGTATAGTAGTTGTAAACACGAACCAGCATAATCAGGCAATCTGTGTCATCCATCCATCCATCATCCATCTGCAGCCCCCATCATCCCCCAATATCCCCCTGCAGCCCCCATAATTCCTCCGCACCCCTATCATCTCCCAATATCCCCATCATCCATCTGCAATGCCAATCATCCCCCTGCAGCCAGGGCCGCACCGTCCATTGGACAGTGTGAGCCCTGAGTACCAAGCGGCAAGAGCCAGGGGGAGTGGCATAGGAGAAGGGGACGGGCGCCAGCAGCAGTGGCCGGTATCCAGCAAGATGGCGGCCGCCGCAGCGTCACTCTGTAAAACAGCGTCGGCGCACGAATTGTGCAGTCTGTAGGGGTGGCGGGGAGGCTGAAGCTGCCTGCAGCCCCCATCAGTCCCAATATCCCTCTGCAGCCCTCATCATCTCTAAAAATCCCCATCACAAATCTTCAGCCCCTATCATCCCCAATATCCCCTGCAGCCCTCATCATCTATCTGCAGCCCCCATCTCTCACACGCAAACACACACACGGTACCACTATTGCCAGAGCCTGCAGCCACTTTATTCATTCCTCCACGTCCTCCTGTATGTATGGAATTCAGGTGCTGCTCAGCATAGATGTACGGTAATGCGCTGGCCAATCAGACACCAGCAACCACTGTCTGAGTGGTTGGCGGCTTGCTACCACACTTCCATACTACTTACCGTACATACGGCAGGACACAGAGGAATGAATAAAGCAGCGGAAGTGGTGGGCTTTGGCAATACCATTTTGCATCCATCATAGCTAAATGCCCTACTCCTCTGGTCAGCAGACATGCCTTTGAGAAAAAAAATTCTAGGTCTTATTTTTGGGAAGGACTTATATTTAGAAGCCTGACAAAACCCCCACTAGGTCATATTTCTGTGGAATATCTTATTTTCTGGGAAGCTCAGTAATTACTCTCCCTTCCATGTGTATACATATAGCTATGGGACTTCTATTTCAAAGGCACAAAAACAGGGATACTCCCAATTGAAATGTGCCTTCTGTTCTATATGTCATATTTATAAATCCAAAATGTTCTAATGATCATAGGTATGATGGTAAGCCATACATATTTCCTGCAAAAATGGTTGAGGTGTTTATGGACAATAGAAGCAGTGGTATCATTTAAAAGAATTTAGAATTCAGGACTACAGAGCTATGACTTTAATTCAGTATATTGTGATTAAATTGAAAATACAGATATCCAGTAGAACCACTTTGTTTCATATTTGGCGAGGTTTATGTCATACCACCATAAAAAAACTAAAAATCACCACAAAAAGATCAATTGCATTTCTCTTTACTAGAGGTAAGCAAACCTTTTGAAGTTCAGATAAGGTTTAGTTCACCAAACCCCTGAACTGCATTGAAGTCAAAGTGCGGTAAAATAAAAAAAAATAGAAAACACATTCAAAGGGGCCCAAAAGCTGCCCAACTCAGCTCAAACAATTTTACAGTAAAGCCCTACAGTTTTTGCACAGACATAAGCTTCATGAAGTGTTACTTACCAAGTGTCATGCATGAAGCAGAAAAGTGAAAGGAAACAGGATGATATAACAGGCACGGGCAACTGGGAAGCTAGTCTTGCCCTGGACTTGGGGTCCCTGACTAACCCTGTTTCCGAAGGTACCCCAGATAATGAGGAGGTTCAGGTCACTACCCTTTCCCTTCACTCCTCAACCAGTTCTGTAAAACTCTCTCTCACCTCCCACCACAGATGAGGGAAAACAGCAACTTCCAGGTTTAAGCGCAAAGCTTCAGCAGAGAAGAGACAACCTCAGCTTGCTTGGTCAAAGGCAGAGAAACTCTATCAGTGATGCCCTCTGGAGGCAGGGGAAGCTATTTAAAGTCCAGGGGCATGATCACCTGATAAACCTTTACCACCAACTGCAGAGCCGCCCACCACACATTCTGAGTCGAAGCAAAAAAAAAAACCTAGTATAAACAGCAGCAGAACAATTCACATGAACTGAGGAGCAGTCAGCACGTGACATCAAGCTTCAGCACTGCTGTCACGCTTACTATGCTTTTGGGCCGGCTCATTAACCTCATACATATTTACTTATTAGTAAAAGTTAGACTTTGCCCTACAAACCATCTCTGCCACTGTTTATGATTGGTTGCCAATAAGTGTCAGATTACTGTAAAAATAATTAATTGAAAAAAAATTGATGTGGGCTCCACCCCCTAATTCAATACCAGGCATGGTAAAGCCCATGGCTGGAGGTTGGTTTTCCCTAGGGAGTAACCTAGTTATACCCCCCTGCAGGGTAAGAATAGCAACCAACAACTGCTCCAGAATATGATGCATTCATTAGAAGTACCATACTCTGGCACTTCATTATGGCTCTCTCCGCTGCCCTGGTGTGGTGGCAAATGGGGTAATAGAAAGGGTTAATGACAGCATAATTTTAACAGCATGATTTTAAAGGAATACTGAATAAACATGAAGTTTTAATGTGTATCTAAAAACCTGATTTGGATGTCAGTTGCTAGATCATTTTTGGTTGATTGCCACAACCGCCTTTTCTGAGCACTGTCCTGGAGTCCACACCCAAAGCCAAAGGAATTCATCTAATGGTGAGCAGAAAACCATTTTTTTTTCTTCTTCAATGACAGCTGAGTATACACAACTGTCATCAAGCACAGATTAGTAATGTTGAGGCATTTTGATAACCTCATATTATCAATAATAGTAAATAGTTTAAAAAACACAAAGACATGTCCTTTATTAGGAATAAAACAGAGAAAAATCCTTTATTGTAAATAAAACACACATACAGCCCACTTTCATCCGTTATTAAGCCCATATGTACCCAGCTCCGATAGTAATCCAAACAGCATGATATGCAGCTAGACACACTCAGCAAGGCTACATTGCTTGACAGGAGCATGCAACTGCATGTATTTTTATAGAGCTTCAAGCTTCTGTCCAGAAAGTGAATGGCCGTACATGGTGATGCATGCAAGACTTGCATGAGCCTTGCATGTATTTCGCTCAGTGTGACTCCAGTCTAGCACTGAGCCGCTACTGTGGGCAGTGATGTCAGACAGTGCATTTGAGGTCACCATGGTAACAGCTTCTGTGGTTACTACAATAACTAAACTGTGACCACAGATCAACTGTCTGGTGACCCAGCTCACAGTCAGTGAGAGCACGCAGCTGTGATGTGCAAATACTGTGTTGGTCTTCCCTCACTGCATGCAGCAGTGCCAGGAAATTACTGTTGATTATCGTTGGAGGGTGTGTTTGGGATTAATAAATGGGTAAAAGCAGTTTATCTGTGCAATTTATTTACAATAAAGGATTTTTATCCAGGTGTGTGTTTTTTTCTAATAAAGGAATTTTTTTGTAGCTGTGTTTTTAACTTCCCAGATAGTAATATGGGTTATGATAGATAATCAACATTATCAATCTGGTTTAATGGCAGATGTCAATACTCATCTGTCATTAACACCTACTATTACCCCGACTACCATCACACTAGGGCAGCTGGAAGAGCCAGGGTGAAGAAGTGGCACATTTTATGTAGATGTTAGTTCTGGGGAGGACACAGCCTGCTAATTTTAGGGTGGTGAGGGCCCCTTTCCCACCCTGAAAATACCAGACCCCAGCTGTTGGTTTTACCTTGGCTGATAATCCAAAATTTAATTATTTATAAATAAACTAGATGGCGGCCCGATTCTAAAGAATCGGGTAATCTAGAATCCATATATAGTTTATTTACTAATAGTTAGGGGAGTGCGGTGAAATTAATTGTGTGTATACAGGTGGCTCAGTGGGTAGCAGAGTATACGGTGGCTCAGTGGTTAGCACTGCGTGGTGGCTCAGGGGTTAGCACTACCCGGTGGCTCAGTGGTTAGCACTGCGCGGTGGCTCAGTGGTTAGCACTGTGCGGTGGCTCAGTGGTTATCACTGCGCAGTGGCTCAGTGGTTAGCACTGCGCGGTGGCTCAGTGGTTAGCACTGCGCTGTGGCTCAGTGGTTAGCACTGCGCAGTGGCTCAGTGGTTAGCACTGAGTGCGGTGGCTCAGTGGTTGGCACTGAGTGCGGTGGCTCAGTGGTTGGCACTGAGTGCGGTGGCTCAGTGGTTCGCACTGAGTGCGGTGGCTCAGTGGTTGGCACTGAGAGCGGTGGCTCAGTGGTTAGCACTGAGTGCGGTGGCTCAGTGGTTAGCACTGAGTGCGGTGGCTCAGTGGTTGGCACTGAGTGCGGTGGCTCAGTGGTTGGCACTGAGTGCGGTGGCTCAGTGGTTCGCACTGAGTGCGGTGGTTCAGTGGTTGGCACTGAGTGCGGTGGCTCAGTGGTTAGCACTGAGTGCGGTGGCTCAGTGGTTAGCACTGAGTGCGGTGGCTCAGTGGTTAGCACTGAGTGCGGTGGCTCAGTGGTTAGCACTGGGTGCGGTGGCTCAGTGGTTAGCATTGAGTGCCATGCCTCAGTGGTTAGCACTGAGTGCGGTGGCTCAGTGGTTAGCACTGAGTGCGGTGGCTGGAGGGGTGAGGAAAGCGGAGGCTGGAGGGGTGAGGAAAGCGAAGGCTGGAGGGGTGAGGAAAGGGGAGACTGGATGGGTGAGGACGGGTGAGGGCGGGTGAGGCGGCCAGAGGACGGGCAGAGGACGGGCAGAGGCTGTAGCGGCTTCGGGCAGAGGCTGGAAAGGCCGCGGGCAGAGGCAGGAGCGGCTGCGGGCAGAGGCAGGAGCGGCCGCGGGCAGAGGCAGGAGCGGCCGGGGGCAGAGGCAGGAGCGGCCGGGTACTGAGGCACTTAGTGTATTTCAAATATGGCAGCATAGCACCCGCCGCTATTCTGATTGGTCGGCGTGCTGAAGGCGCCGACCAATCAGAATAGCGGCGCGCGCAATGCCGCCATATTTGAAATACACTGAGTACAGTGTATTTGAAGTATGGCGCCATACAGCGCGCCGCTATTCTGATTGGTCGCCGCGTTCAGCGCGCCGACCAATCAGAATAGCGGCGCGCTATATGGCGCCATACTTCAAATACACTGACTACAGTGTATTTCAAATATGGCGGCATTGCGCGCGCCGCTATTCTGATTGGTCGGCGCTTTCAGCACGCCGACCAATCAGAATAGTGGCACGCTGTATGGCGCCATCCTTCAAATACACTGTACTCAGTGTCTTTCAAATATGGCGGCATTGCGCGCGCCGCTATTCTGATTGGTCGGCGCCTTCAGCGTGCCGACCAATCAAAATAGCGGCGGTCGCTATGCTGCCATCTTTGAAATACACGGAGTACAGTGTATTTCAAAGATGGCGGCATAGCTGGCGGCGCTATTCTGATTGGTCGGCGCAAGCGAGCGACCAATCAGAATTACGGCGGCGGTACCGGGCAAATCCCGGCTGGCTCGCGGCTCCCCGGAGCTGAGCCGCGGATATGCCTGACACGGAGATCCCCGGCTCGCTCCGGTGGCGCGAGGTAGTCGGGAGCCGAGCTCGGCTCCCGGCTAGCTCGCGGCCGCTCCGTCCGCCATGTGGATCCGCGAGCTGACCGGAGTATGGCGCCATACAGCGCGCCGCTATTCTGATTGTTCGGCGCGCTGAACGCGGCGACCAATCAGAATAGCGGCGCGCTGTATGGCGCCATACTTCAAATACACTGACTACAGTGTATTTCAAATATGGCGGCATTGCGCGCGCCACTATTTTGATTGGTCGGCGCCAGGGATGTCCGTGCCAGGCATATCCGCGGCTCGGCTCCGGGAAGCCGCGAGCCAGCCAGGATTTGCCCGGTGTCGCAGCCGCAATTCTGATTGGTCGCTCGCTTGCGAGCGACCAATCAGAATCAAGCTGCGGCACGGCGCCATGTTTCAAAATCTAAGAATGTAAATAAAAAAAATTTAACAGATGGCGGCACTCCTCTCATTGGTCGCCGCTAGGCGCGAGCGACCAATGAGAAGAGCGCCGGGAAACACGGCGCCATCTTTAAAAAAATTTTTTTTCACTTCCTAGATTTTTAAAGATGGCGCTTTGCCCGCGCTTGAATTGCGGCGGCGGTACCGGGCAAATCCCGGCTGGCTCGCGGCTCCCCGGAGCTGAGCCGCGGATATGCCCGGCACGGACATCCCCGTCTCCCGGCTACCTCGCGGCCGCTCCGGAGATAAATGTCCGCCGATGGTCGGCCCTTAGCGCAGCGGACCTTTCTGAGGTCCGCTCCGCTTAGGGCCGCCATCTTGATCCACCCTGAGCGGGTGTAGTAGACGCTGGTGAAATCACTTATCTCCGGACATTTATCTCCGGACATTTATCTCCGGACATTTATCTCCGGACAAAGCCACGGAAGTTGGCTTTTGACAGGAAGTAGAATTCTAGGCAATTATACAGTAGATAATTTGAGAAAATAGCTTGGAGTGATCTTTGGTTTGGATTACCAGCTGAGGTAAAACCGCTAACTGTGGTCTGCAGGCTGCAGATGTTAGCTGTGCCCTAGCTGGTGATCAAAAATAGGACAGACTTCACAAAATTTTATTTGAAAATAAAGTCTTTAATACATTCCTTTTTCACTATTTATTTACATTAAAATCCATATTATAAAAGTCTCTCATTTCACGCAACAACAAAAAAATAATAAAAAAAACAACACAAAACAAAAATCAAACCCAAATAAATCCTGAAGTAGTGCCAGCACGGGAGGGGGGGGGAAGCAAGATCAGTGAGTGCATTCCCCTTATGTTGGGAGAGCAGGCACTGCATGGATCCAGGAAGTGTGACAAGCCATGACTTCACTGAGGTTGTCTCATGTAACACAGTGGGTATTACTTAGCAGGGAATCCCTCTGTGTAGCCTGAGATAACCCCAATGGCATCAGCGATCATAACACTCACTGTCTTGTGAGATCCACACTATCACACGAGATGTAGCAGGTATATCTCGCTGGTATCGTGATACAGTGTGTGTGAGGACTGGTGATGTCAGGAAAAGCAGTGAAGTTCTAAGAAATGGGCTAACCCCTTTGTGAGCCCTTGAGTCTGAACTGCAGTGATCAACTTCTTGTGCAATCCTAAGTAAATTCTGAAAACATGCCCTGTTTGTGGCCCTTGAGGGTTGGAGTTTACCAGTCATTCTCTTCAGGAGTGTGTGTAGTATTTTGCATTTCCATACCTGACACCTTCAGGCCAGAGGTCTGTGGCTTGTTTTTCAGCATCTGATTGAGAGTATCAAAGCATCTCTTACTGTGCAGAAACAGTCCAGCACACAAGTAGTAAAGTTAAAAAGTTTTACTGTTGTAGACATAAAAAAATTACATGTTGGTACATGGTGTAATCTTTCAGATTTATATTATGCAGACACAGATCATCTTAACATAGGCATTTAGCACAGACTATTCATGATAAGTCAAAGAGACACACATATATATATACAATTTATATATATATATATACTAGATGGCGGCCCGATTCTAAAGAATCGGGTGGTCTAGAATCCATATATAGTTTATTTACTAATAGTTAGGGGAGTGCGGTGAAATGAATTGTGTGTATACATGTGGCTCAGTGGGTAGCAGAGTATACGGTGGCTCAGTGGTTAGCAGTGAGTGCGGTGGCTCAGTGGTTAGCAGTAAGTGCGGTGGCTCAGTGGTTAGCAGTGAGTGCCGTGGCTCAGTGGTTAGCAGTGAGTGCCGTGGCTCAGTGGTTAGCAGTGAGTGCCGTGGCTCAGTGGTTAGCAGTGAGTGCGGTGAGATTGGTCAGCACAGTGGCGTGGGCAGAGTGGGCAGGGCAGCGCCGTGGGCAGAGTGGTCAGCGCAGCGCCGTGGGCAGAGTGGTCAGCACACACATACATACATACAAACACACACACATACACACACACACTCCGCTATAGTTAGCACCGACCCTGCATCATCCCCACCGGCTGGATCCTGAGTTGACATGTCGCCGCCCGCGGACGACTGGATCCAATATGGCGTTCGGGAAGTTTGGGGAGACTTCTTGGACGCTATATTGGATCCAGTAGTTCGGGGGTGGCGACATGTCGACTGAGGATCTAGGCGGCTGATGCAGGGCCGGTGGTAAGTATAGCGAAGTGTGTGTATGTGTGTGTGTATGTGTGCGGACAAAGTGAGGGAAGTGACTACATACACACATATATACACATAGTGTATATTGCATATGGAGGGGTGAGGAGAGCGGAGGCTGGAGGGGTGAGGAGGGGTGAGGAGAGCGGAGGCTGGAGGGGTGAGGAGAGGTGAAGACGGGGGAGGCTGGAGGGGTGAGGAGAGGTGAGGACAGGGGAGGCTGGAGGGGTGAGGAGGGGTGAGGACAGGGGAGGCTGGAGGGCAGAGGACAGGGGAGGCTGGAGGGCAGAGGACAGGGGAGGCTGGAGAGCAGAGGACAGGGGAGGCTGGAGGGCAGAGGACAGGGGAGGCCGGAGGGCAGAGGGGGGAGCGGAGGCTGGAGGGGAGAGCGGAGGCTGGAGGGGAGAGCGGAGGCGGGAGGGGAGAGGCTGGAGGGGAGACAGGAGGCGGGAGGGGAGAGGCTGGAGGGGAGGGCGGTGGCTGGAGGGGAGAGCGGAGGCGGGAGGGGAGAGACTGTAGGGGAGAGCAGAGGCTGGAGGGGGGAGGCTAATTGGGAGACAGGAGGCGGAAGGGGAGAGGCTGGAGAGGAGAGGGGAGGCTTGAGGGCAGAGGCTGGAGAGGAGAGCGGAGGCTGGAGGGGAGAGGGGAGGCGGGAGGGGAGAGGCAGGAGGGGAGAGGACAGGGGAGGCTGGAGGGCAGAGGACAGGGGAGGCTGGAGGGCAGGGGACAGGGGAGGCTGGAGGGCAGAGGACAGGGGAGGCTGGAGGGCAGAGGACAGGGGAGGCTGGGGGCAGAAGAAAGGGGAGGGTGGGGGCAGAGGACAGGGGAGGGCGGAGGGCAGAAGAAAGAGCGGAGGCTGGAGGGGAGAGCGGAGGCTGGAGGGGGAGAGCGGAGGCTGGAGGGGAGAGCGGAGGTTGGAGGGGAGAGGCTGGAGGGGAGAGCGGAGGCGGGAGGGGAGAGGCTGGAGGGGAGGGCGGTAGCTGGAGGGGAGAGCGGAGGTGGGAGGGGAGAGACTGGAGGGGAGAGCAGAGGCTGGAGGAGAGGCGGAGGGGAGGCTGGGGGGGAGGTGAGAGCTGGAGGGAGAGGAGGTGGGACAGGGGGCTGGAGGGGAAGGAGGCTGGGAGAGAAGGAGCTGGAGGGGGGAGGAGCTGGAGGGCAGAGGACAGGGGAGGCTGGAGGGCAGAGGACAGGGGAGGCTGGAGGGCAGAGGACAGGGAGGCTGTAGGCAGGACAGGGGCTGGAGGAGAGGACAGGGGAGGCTGGAGGGCAGAGGACAGGGGAGGCTGGAGGGCAGAGGACAGTGGAGGTGGAGGGCAGAGGACAGGGAGGCGGAGGGCAGAGGGGAAGGGAGGCTGGAGGGCAGAGGACAGCGGGACTGGGGGGCAGAGCAGGGAGGCTGGAGGGCAGAGGACTAGGGGAGGCGGAGGGCAGAGGAAGGGGAGGCGGAGGCGAGGGGAGAGCGGAGGCTGGAGGGGAGAGCTGGGCGACCTGGAGGGGAGAGCGGAGGCTGGAGGGGAGGGGTGGCTGGAGGGGAGAGCGGGAGGCGGGAGGGGAGCGGAGGCTGGAGGGGAGGGGCGGTGGCTGGAGGGGAGAGCGGAGGTGGGAGGGGAGAGACTGGAGGGGAGAACAGAGGCTGGAGGGGAGAGCGGGAGGCTGGAGGGGAGAGCGGTGGCTGGAGGGGGAGCGGAGGCTGGAGAGGGAGAAGCGGAGGCTGGAAGGGAGAGCGGAGGCTGGAGGGCGGAGGCTGGAGGGGAGAGCGGAGGCTGGAGGGGAGAGCGGGGTGGGGAGGGGAGCGGAAGCTGGAGGGGAGAGCGGAGGCTGGAGGGGAGAGGGAGGCGGGAGGGGAGAGGCTGGAGGAGAGAGCGGTGCTGGAGGGGGAGCGGAGGCTGGAGGGTGGAAGCTGGAGGGAGAGAGGGAGGCTGGAGGGGAGAGGCGGAGGCTGGGGGGAGACGGAGGCTGGAGGGAGGAGGGCTGGAGGGGAGAGCAGAGGCTGGAGGGGAGAGCGGAGGCTGAGGGAGGAGAGGGAGGCTGGAGGGAGAGAAGGGAGGCTGGAGGTAGAGACAGGAGGCTGGAGGGCAGAGGACAGGGGAGGCTGGAGGGCAGAGGACAGGGGAAGCTGGAGGGCAGAGGACAGGGGAGGCTGGAGGGTAGAGTACAGGGGAGGCTGGAGGGCAGAGGACAGGGGAGGCTGGAGGGCAGAGGACAGGGGAGGCTGGAGGGCAGAGGACAGGGGAGGCTGGAGGGCAGGGGACAGGGAGGAGGCTGGAGGGCAGAGGACAGGGGAGGCTGGAGAACAGAGGACAGGGGAGGCTGGAAGGGAGGAGCAGGGGAGGCTGAGGGGCAGGGGACGGGGAGGCTGGAGGGCAGGGGACAGGGGAGGCTGGAGGGGCAGAGGACAGGGGGAGGGGCTGGAGGGAGAGGACAGGGGAGGCGGGGGCAGAGAAAGGGGAGGCTGGAGGGCAGAGGACAGGGAGGCTTGGGGGCAGAGAATAGGGGAGAGCGGAGGCTGGAGGGGAGAGCGGAGGCTGGAGGGGAGAGCGGAGGCGGGAGGGGAGAGGCTGGAGGGGAGACAGGAGGCGGGAGGGGAGAGGCTGGAGGGGAGGGCGGTGGCTGGAGGGGAGAGCGGAGGCGGGAGGGGAGAGACTGTGAGGGGAGAGCAGAGGCTGGAGGGGGGAGGCTAATTGGGAGACAGGAGGCGGGAGGGGAAGGGCTGGAGGGGAGAGGGGAGGCTGGAGGGGAGAGACTGGAGGGGAGAGGGAGGCGGAGGGAGGGGAGGCTGGAGGGGAGAGGGGAGGCTTGAGGGCAGAGGCTGGAGAGGAGAGCTGAGGCTGGAGGGGAGAGGGAGGCGGGAGGGGAGAGGCAGGAGGGGAGAGGACAGGGGAGGCTGGAGGGCAGAGGACAGGGGAGGGCGGAGGGCAGAGGGGAGAGCGGAGGCTGGAGGGGAGAGCGGAGGCTGGAGGGGAGAGCGGGGGCAGGAGGGCGGAGGCTGGAGGGGAGAGCAGAGGCTGGAGGGGAGAGGCTGGAGGGGAGGGCGGTGGCTGGAGGGGAGAGCGGAGGTGGGCGGGGAGAGACTGGAGGGGAGAGCAGAGGCTGGAGGGGAGAGACTGGAGGGGAGAGCGGAGGCGGGAGGGGAGAGGCTGGAGGGGAGAGGGGAGGCTGGAGAGCAGAGGCTGGAGGGGCGAGCGGAGGCTGGAGAGGAGAGCGGTGGCTGGAGGGGAGGGCTGAGGCTGGAGGGGAGGGCTGGGGCTGGAGGGGAGGGCGGAGGGCAGTGACAGGGGAGGCTGGAGGGCAGAGGACAGGGGAGGCTGGAGGGCAGAGGGGAGAGCGGAGGCTGGAGGGGAGAGCGGAGGCTGGAGGGGAGAGTGGAGGCTGGAGGGGAGAGCGGGGCAGGAGGGCGGAGGCTGGAGGGAGAGCAGAGGCTGGAGGGGAGAGGCTGGAGGGGAGGGCGGTGGCTGGAGGGGAGAGCGGAGGTGGGAGGGGAGAGCTGGAGGGGAGAGCGAGGCTGGAGGGGAGAGACGGAGGGGAGAGCGGAGGCGGGAGGGGGAGGCGGAGGGAGAGGGGGGGGGAGAGCAGAGTGGGAGGGGGAGGGAGGGCTGGAGGGGGAGCGGGGCTGGAGGGGAGGGCTGAGGGGGGGAGAGCGGAGGGGAGGGGAGAGCGGAGGTGGAGGGCGGAGGCTGGAGGGAGAGCGAGGGGAGGGGGAGAGCGGAGGCGGGAGGGGAGAGGGAGGCGGGAGGGGGAGCGGAGGCGGGAGGGAGAGGGGGAGGGGAAGAGGGAGGCGGGGGGAGGGACAGGCTGGAGGGAGAGCAAAGTGGAGGGAGAGCGGAGGCTGGAGGGGAGAGCGGAGGCTGGAGGGGAGAGCGGAGGGTGAGGGGAGAGCGGGGCGTGAGGGGAGAGGCTGGAGGGAGAGCGGGGCTGAGGGAGAGGCTGGAGGGGAGAGCGGTGGCTGGAGGGGAGAGCGGAGGTGGAGGGGGAGGCTGGGGGGAGAGCGGAGGCTAGGGGGAGACGGAGGTGGGGGGAGAGGGAGGGGGAGGGGGAAGGCTGAGGGGAGAGGAGAGGCTGGAGGGGAGGAGGGGGCGGGAGGGGAGAGGCGGGGGAGGGAGGGGGGAGGGGAGGGGAGGCTGGAGGGAGAGCGAGGCTGGAGGGGAGAGCGGAGGGAGGGGTGCTGGAGGGGAGGAGCGGAGGCGGGAGGGGAGAGCTGGAGGGGAGAGCAGGGGCTGGAGGGAGAGGCTGGAGGGGAGAGTGGAGGCGGGAGGGGAGAGGCTGGAGGGGAGGGGGAGGCTGGAGGCGGGTAGGGGGAGCAGAGCTGGAGGGAGAGAGGGAGGCTGGAGGGAGAGGTAGGGGGCTGGAGGGCAGGGAGGGAGGCGGAGGCAGGGAGGGGAGGCGGAGGGAGAGGCGGAGTGCGAGAGGGGAGGTAGGCGAGGATGGAGCGGAGGGCGGAGGGGAGGCTGGAGGGGAGGAAGGGGAGGCTGGGAGCGGGGAGGGCGGAGGCAGGGGGAGGCGGAGGCTGGAGGGGAGAGCGGAGGCTGGAGGGGAGGAGGCTGGGGGGAGAGGGAGGGGGGGAGAGGTGGAAGGGAGGGGGGCTGAGGGGAGCGAGGCGGGAGGGGAGAGGTGGGGGGAGGGGAGGGAGAGGCTGGAGGGGAGGGGGAGGCGGGAGGGGAGAGGTGGAGGGGGAGGAGTGGAGGGGAGACGGGGCTGGAGGGGGAGTGGAGGCTTGAGGGAGAGCGGAGGCTGGAGGGGAGAGGGAGGCTGAGGGGAGGCGGAGGCGGGAGAGGAGAGGGGGGGGGAGGGGAGGGGAGGTGGGAGGGGAGGGGAGCGGGGGGAGAGGGGAGGGGAGAGCGGAGGCTGGAGGGAGAGCGGAGGTGAGAGGGGAGAGCGGAGGTGGAGGGGAGAGTGGAGGCTGGAGGGAAAGGCTGGAATGGAGAGCGGAGGGCTGGAGGGGAGAGCGGAGGCTGGAGGGGAGAGAGGAAGCGGAGGGCGTGGAGGGGGAGGGAGAGGGATGCTGTTGGGGAGAGCGGAAGCTGAAGGGAAGAGCGGAGGCTGGAGGGGAGAGCGGTGGTGGAGGGAGACGTGGTGGAGGGAAGACGGAGGCTGGAGGGCGGAGGCTGGAGGGGAGAGCGGGAGGGCTGGAGGGGAGAGCGGAGGCGAGGGGAGTGGAGAGGCGGGAGGGGAGAGCGTAGTCGGGAGGGGAGAGGCTGGAGGGGAGAGCAGAGGCTGGAGGGTAGAGCGGAGGCTGGAGGGGAGAGGCTGGAGGGGAGAGCAGGGGCTGGAGGGTAGAGCGGAGGCTGGAGGGCAGAGGAGAGGGGAGGCTGGAGGGCAGAGGACAGGGGAGGCTGGAGAGCAGAGGACAGGGGAGGCTGGAGAGCAGAGGACAGGGGAGGCTGGAGGGCAGATGACAGGGGAGGCTGGAGGGCAGAGGACAGGGGAGGGCGGAGGGCAGAAGGGAGAGCGGAGGCTGGAGGGGAGACCGGAGGCTGGAGGGGAGAGCGGAGGCTGGAGGGGAGAGCGGGGCAGGAGGGCGGAGGCTGGAGGGGAGAGCAGAGGCTGGAGGGGAGAGGCTGGAGGGAGGGCGGTGGCTGGAGGGGGAGAGCGGAGGTGGGAGGGGAGAGACTGGAGGGAGAGCAGAGGCTGGAGGGGAGAGACTGGAGGGGAGAGCGGAGGCGGGAGGGGAGAGGCTGGAGGGGAGAGGGGAGGCTGGAGAGCAGAGGCTGGAGGGGCGAGCGGAGGCTGGAGAGGAGAGCGGTGGCTGGAGGGGAGGGCTGAGGCTGGAGGGGAGAGCGGAGGCTGGAGGGGAGAGCGGAGGCTGGAGGGCGGAGGCTGGAGGCGAGAGCAGAGGCTGGAGGGGAGAGAGCGGAGGCGGGAGGGGGAGAGGGGAGGCGGGAGGGGAGAGGCGGGAGGGGAGAGTGGAGGCGGGAGGGGACAGGCTGGAGGGGAGAGCAAAGGCTGGAGGGGAGAGCGGAGGCTGGAGGGGAGAGCGGAGGCTGGAGGGGAGAGCGGAGGCGTGAGGGGAGAGCGGAGGCGTGAGGGGAGAGGCTGGAGGGGAGAGCGGTGGCTGGAGGGGAGAGGCTGGAGGGGAGAGCGGTGGCTGGAGGGGAGAGCGGAGGCTGGAGGGCGGAGGCTGGAGGGGAGAGCGGAGGCTAGAGGGGAGAGCGGAGGCTGGTGGGGAGAGCGGAGGGTGGAGGGCGGAAGGCTTGAGGGGAGAGTGGAGGCTGGAGTGGAGAGCGGAGGCGGGAGGGGAGAGAGGGGGAGGGGAGAGCGGAGGCGTGAGGGGAGAGGCTGGAGGGGAGAGCAGAGGCTGGAGGGGAGAGCGGAGGCTGCAGGGGAGAGTCTGGAGGGGAGAGCGGAGGCTGGAGGGGAGAGTGAAGGCTGGAGGGGAGAGCGGAGGCGGGAGTGGAGAGCGGCGGGGGGGAGAGCGGAGGCGGGAGGGGAGAGGCTGGAGTGGAGAGCGGAGGCTGGAGGGGAGAGCTGAGGCTGGAGGGGAGAGCAGAGGTGAGAGGCTGGAGGGGAGAGCGGTGGCTGGAGGGGAGAGCGGTGGCTGGAGGGGAGAGCGGAGGCTGGAGGGGAGAGTGGAGGCTGGAGGGGAGAGCGGAGGCGGGAGGGGAGAGGCTGCAGGGCAGGGAAGGTTGGAGAGGCTGGGGAGGCAAGGGAGGCTGGGGAGGCTGGGGAGGCTGGAGTTGCTGGGGAGGCAGGGGAGGCAGGAGAGGCTGAGGAGGCAGAAGAGGCTGGAGGGCAGGGGAGGCTGGAGGGCAGGGGAGGCTGGAGAGGCTGGAGGGCAGGGGAGGCTGGAGGGCAAGGGAGGCTGGAGAGGCTGGAGGGCAGGGGAGGCTGGAGGGCAGGGGAGGCTGAAGAGGCTGGAGGGCAGGGGAGGCTGGAGGGCAGGGGAGGCTGGAGAGGCTGGAGGGCAGGGGAGGCTGGAGGGCAGGGGAGGCTGGAGGGCAGGGGAGACTGGAGGGCAGGGGAGACTGGAGGGCAGGGGAGGCTGGAGAGGCTGGAGGGCAGAGGCGTAGCTGGGTGGGTGCAGACTCACCGCGGCCGGCGTGCGGCTGGTGAAGGAGGAGAAGTGTAGACAGGAAGTCCCGTCCTCCCTCCTCTCCGGGCGCGCGGCGGGCGGCTGGCAGCACGGGGTCCCCCAGGGGGTAGGGGCAATGGGCCCTCATGGCTTGGGGCACGGGGCGCTCGGCCCCCCTGCTAGGTACGGTGGTGGGTGGAGGGGAGAGGCTGGAGGGCGGACGGAAGTTCCGAGAGCGGAACGTTCCTCCGCCGCTCCTTGTAGCCGGGGGACCGCGCAGTGGTGACATCAGGACCATGGGTCCAGGCCATCACGGAAGTAGTATTCCGGAAGTGGCCTTCGGCTTTTATTATATATGATATATGATGTATGATACTGTGTATATATATATATATATATACACAGTAACAGTGACAGTGGCGCACCCAGAAATTTCCCAAGGTAGGGGTCCAAGAAACACACACCGGCCCTGAAAGGGGGGTGTCACCCCCAGCGGGGTTCCGAGGGGCAAAGCCCCGGTGGGGGGGTTTGGGGGAGCGAAGCCCCCCTAAAAGCCAAGCGATTTTTTTAAATTTGAATACCTAATTAATGCTTAATACTGCACGAAAACGGTCTTATTTGTTGTGCCTCTATTGTAGGAATTACCAAGGGGGGTGTCCAGACACGTAGGTCCCCCCCTTGGGTGCGCCACTGAACAGTGATGTCATCAGGGGTGCAAAGACTTCTTGAGGCACTGGTCCCTCACTCGCATACTTCCTCTCTTAATCCATGGCCATCCTCAGCCGTAGTATACAACTGGAAGACATGAAGCATACAATCACAAATGAAGCAAAGTAGCAACATTACAAAACGTTTTTTATATTCTTCTTTACTTTCTTTGTGTTTTGTCAACCCTGATATCACCAGATTGAGACCCCGGAACTATAGATATAAGTGCATTTTTTCATATAACTGACCAATAGGCCAACAGGATCCCAAAGTCCACAGAGGCTTGCATAGAAATTGGAGTCTAAACTCTCATTGTGGTAATAGCACAAGACAGGGAACATCAGCATATTAGTGAGTCCTTTACAAGTCTTGAATGTTGCAAACAAATGACCTGGGTGGCACATTGGGTCCTCTGATATTTCACCTTTTCACACAATTGTACATAAGACCCCGCAAGTCCCACAATGATCATCAGTCCATTAAAATGGGGGACAAACCACCAATAACATGGTGCACAATACATTAAGGGCACAGTCCATTTGTGGAACAGTAAATTAAGGCACAGTCCATATAGGGCATAGTCCATTTAGGGCACAGCCCATTTTAGGGCTTTGAGGTGTAGCCCAAAAGCTGAAGCCCCGCTAATCAAGTAAGGTTAAGGTCAACCAGCACTGAAATGTGGTAGAAGAAAAATAAAATTAGGCTTACCCGGCAATGAGACAAAAATAAAAAAGGCCTTGCTCTTGTCTGAACTGCAAAAAGTCCTCATCTTGCTAACAGGGAAAGCTGCAGAGATATTTCCTTTTACCAGGTCTGTTCCCCAACAACAGGCCTTTTTTTAGGCAGTCATCTTTAATCTGAGGCATTTTTGGAAGCCTCACACTTCTTAATAGCCTCCATCCACAGTTTATGGGATATACATGGCTGATCCACTTTGAGTGTCACTCTCTTCTTGTCTTGGTGGGTCATAGGGGCTACTCCTCCAGGGGCATTCTCTACCTCCACCTGACTAAAAGCACATTCCATCAAGGCCACCACTGGACAAGAGGATGAAAGAGCTAGGAGATGGCCCCTTCCTCTAGCATACACCTGAACAACACTCGCATTACCGACAGGCCCTTCAGGCTGTCTGGTCCTTATAGGTTTTACTCCAGCTGGTAGGCTAACATGGTTGGCTTGTCCAACCGCTGATGTTCAATCCTCCTGTCAGCCTTCTCTTGCCAGTTTTTGACATCCTCTACGGTGGCGACCAGACTGAACCCTATCGTGTACCACCTCTTCTGGCCCTTGAATTTCATGAAGGTGACCTTGTCTCCATCATAGAGGGTGTAGAGTCATAAAGACAGATGGTCACGCTTCAGGGTGGACTGGTTGACATAGCACCAATTGCTAGGTCAGTCTTCAGCTAGGAACTCAAAGTCTCTCTTGTGAAAAAGGTAACGTCCTGGCTCTGGTTACATTGCTCCTCTAACCATTCTTGGGTGAGGGTCTCTGAGAGCTTCATCTTTTCCAGATATAACAAGTCCTAGAGTGGTTTATGCCTATAAGGATACTTGCTTGGAGGGTGTAGAGGGCCCTACATGACATTATCCAAAGTTGAAGGCTTCTGGCGGGGGTGCTATGGAATTCAGGGAATCCAGGATTTCTGCCACTTCTACCTAATCCTTGTCCTCCTCGATTTGCCGATTCACCAGATACCAGTATACTAAGGCCAGGTATGCTGCAGTATCCTGCTTCTGACTTCTGGAGATTACATCCTCCTGACTCTGAGCTCCATTCCAGAGGGACTATTTCAGGTGTGTAGGACCAGCACTGGATCCCGACCTTGCTGCAGATCAGGCCCAATGCAGAGTGCTCAGAAGAGCACTAGCTCACATATTTGGGCATCTCCTCTGCGGGGTGTCCTAGTTGCGGTGAAGCACTCTTTGCCCCTGGGGTGGTGAGCAAAATCAGCTCCTTCAGAGAAGGTATCTCTTGTGGTGGATCCATAAGGTCTCCAAAGTGCAGACTGCAGGGACATGGTAGCACAGTTTTGCTGCATTGTACAGCAATCCCAAGATGCCTCTGGCCTCCACATTAATGCATTTCTCCTTTGCCTAGGATACTGCCTCTTCCAGCCCTAGGACCCAATAACTTAGGGGATATTGTTTGCCCAATCTTGTTGTCTAACTCCTCATTAATCTCTCCATGGGGATAGTATACAGGAGGCACCTGACTTACACATTCCTATCCCAGAGGGAAGAATTGGGCTTGTTGTTGCGTGTATTAAAACCTGACATATTTGGAGGAGAAATACCGGTAATTACTGCACTACTCATTTCATGTACTGAGAATGGCTATAAATGCAAAAAAGATAGGATACTATGAATTAAAGGGGTATTCCCATCTCCAAGATCCTATCCCAATATGTAGTAAGTATAAACCAGAAATAGAGAATGGGTAAAATTCCGCCCTGTTCAGCCAAAAAAGAAGAGCATCTTGATTGGTTATAATATCTGTATTCTCTCAACGCGTTTCATGCGCCGACTGCACACTTCATCAGGGAACAAAAAGCTGTTGTTATAGGCTCATCATAAACCAGCTATATAAAGGATCCGGGTATGATGTAATAGTGCACGTCATTGAAGAAAAAAATATCATTTAAAAAACATTATACATCATCATTATAGTATATAAATTGTTACACATCATCTTTCTAACATAAAATTAAAACCTGCAATCGTATCACAATGAAACAAGTTCACACATTTATATTCACTCACAATCTCATCATTATATCATTTATAAAATTATTCCAATCTCTCATCCATATAAGTTTATATCAACTTTATAGATTCAACAACATCTATGTATAAAAATTATTTTTTATATCAAAATTTCATATCTAGAAAAGAATTGTATCATAAAACCACTCATGTGACTCAAACTTATAATTAAAAATCACTGACACATTAACAACACCATCAGTTTCCAACTTGTCACTCCATACTGCCACATTGTTTAGTTTCCTCCACAACAAAATAATTTACAATCCCTCAGGATATAAAAAAAAGAGACCCATACAAGGGTTTCATACTCACATATTCCCAGTTTCGCATCTGAGAAACAACTCCAATAGAAATGTATAGGGGCTTACTTTCAGTCCTGTGATAGACAATATGAATATTGATTTCTTGGACTTACTATTTTTCATCAAGGACTGCAGTTATTCACTAAAACCTTTTTTAAATTCTGTGATGCGAATAGCTATATTGAATTTAATAGTGGGCACTATGGAAAGTGGATTTCCAACATACCAGGGAATCAGTTTAGGAGAATTAGAAAGAACTGTAGTCTAACATCAGACTTTAAATTGCAATCCACCATTTTGGGGGACAGATTTCTGGACAAGAGCTATCCCAAGAAATTGGTGGAAAAAGGAAATAAAGAGAGCACTAATTTCTTCCAGGATTCTCTGATTTTGCCAAAAAGTACCACTGAGAGAGATCGATCTGAGTCACAGTCATACACAAAGAACTTTATTACAGTCTTTTCTATACAGCATGAAAGGATTCGTATTACATTGAAGGAACATTGGGGAATAATCCTCAATGATCCTGTGTTGGGCAAATATCTTCCTGATAGACCGGGGATGACTTTTAGGAGGGCTCCCACTTTGAGGAACTTGGTAGCCTCCAGCCGCATTAGAGAAACACCACAGGTCGGTAAATCTATATGTACATTAAGAGTTGGGGTGTACAAATGCAGCTCAAAAAAATGTCAGTGTTGTGTGATGATTTCAGATAAAGTCATACAAATTAGTTCTTACATAACTAAAGAGAAATTTAACATCAGATACCATTTAAATTGTAAGTCTAGTTATGTGATATATTTAATCAGTTGTTTTTGTGGAAAACAGTATGTGGGGAGGACTTCACAAGAACTGCATTTGAGAATGAACACTCACAGGTATATTGTAAAGGAGGGCCTCCTTATGCAGGGGCTCTCATGACATTGCACATTAAAACAAGATAATGGAATGGTGATATAATTGACTCCTATTGATCATATTCCCGTGGGCACTCCCAACTGTGAAGCAGCCCTATCACGGAGAGGCAAGGGTCACACATGCAAATCCGCTTGTTTAAGCCCTTAGAAAGACTGATCCGTTTTATTTATGGTGCCAATAGTTCCCCCAAAGGTCCTGGATGTTTTTTGGAATGTTTTAGGCTTAGTCATTCTTTCACCAAAAACGCACGTGTTAACGCATGGTGCCTATATGTACCATGCGTTAATGCATGCATCTTCCATAGGGCCCCATGTTAAAAAAAAGCATGCGTTTTTAAAACATGCACACACACATGCGTTAACGCATATGCATTTTTGAACTTTGAAAAAAATGACCAAAATATTCCCAAAAATGGATTTAAGCCAAAAACGGATGGTATGTTTGACCCTGGCCAGAGAGACCTATTGTGGATATATAAAATGAATTCATTGAATCCTTATGGTCTCAATGAACTAACAGATCTGTTTAAATAGTTTTTGTAAGGATTGAGTTCCCCTATATTTTAGCTGAAAATGTGCGGATGGCAAAGAAATGCAATTGTGATCCATTGTATACGATGTGGCAAAAGATAAAAGGTTTTTCTTTAGTATTTGCTGATAGTTGTAGATCTAATATTGTGACTCATTTTGTGGTGGTGCTATTTCCCGGCAAATGGAGTGGTAATTATAAGACATGGGTACTAGTGACCACACTGAGGAGGTGAGGTTTGATGTAATAAGGGTCCCCAGGGGTTATTTGAATCAAATGACTTCCTATTCTATTTACATACAAGCAAATCTAATTATTACACTTCGCACACATAGATCGTGTGGGGAGGCTCTGTAGCATGGGAAATCGATACAGGCCCTGTAGCTCAAGAGGCTGTGAGATGAAGATTCTCGGAATTGTTTCTCAGATGCAAAACTGGGAGTACGAAACCCATGTATGGTTCTCTTTTTTTTATATCCTGAGGGATTGTAAATTATTTTGTTGTGGAGGAAACCAAACAACGTGGCAGTGTGGAGTGACAAGTTGGGAATTGATGGTGTTAATGTGTCAGTGATTTTTAATTATAAGTTTGAGTCACATGAGTGGTTTTATGATACAATTATTTTAAAGATATGAATTTTTTATATAAAAAAATAATTTTTATATATAGCTGTTGTTGAATCCATAAATTTGATATAAACGTATATGGATGAGAGATTCAAATAATTTTATAAATGATATAATGATGAGATTGTGAGTGAATATAAATGTGTGAACTTGTTTGATTGTGATATGATTGCAGGTTATGATTTTATTTGTGATGTGTAACACCACATATACTATAATGATTATGTATAATGTTTTTTAAATAAAAAAAATTTTCTGCAATGACGTACACTGTTACATCATACCTGGATACTTTATATAGCTGGTTTATGATGAGCCTATAACAACAGCTTTTTGTCTCCTGTTGAAGTACACAGTTGGCGCACAAAATGCATTGAGAGAAGAAAGATAAATGCTGGATAATATAACCGATCAAGATCCTCTTATTTTTGGCTGAACAGCGCGGAATTCTACCCATTCTCTATATCTGGTTTATGTTTTTCACCGGGTATCCTGTGACAATTTTAGCTTATAGTGGAGTTGTGCCTGCACAACCCGGCAAGGTGAGCATTGCCTTTTTATTAATCACCTGTGTACTGCTGATAAGACCCTATTGCGCCTTTCTTTGCTTTTTAGTTTACTAATATGTAGTAAGCATAATAATATTATTAGCAAATATCTCCAATTAGAACTATAATATAGTTCTCCTGATATAGCCATTTCTGTTATCTCATGTGCAGGATATGCAGCATAGTTATGTCCATCTCATATAGTTATAGCTAGTTAATTGGAAAGTTGCTTGTAGTTATAACCATGGATACCTAAGCTGCAATGCCCTGCACATGAGGAAAAAGGCACCTTTTATCTAATGTTGTAAAAAGAAAACTCCCCATCACTTTTCTTGGTTCAATAATTTATAAATTAAACAAAAAACACCTAAGTCTGAAGAAGTCCATGAATTCCAATGTAGTCCACAAATGGAAACCTGAAAAATATAAAGAGAGAGCATTATGAAAGAAATAAAGACATGAGATAGTCCCTTATTCACTAATCTATTCCCCAACTAAATGCAAAGTATGTCCAACATTGTACTTATAAAGATCCCACGACATTACCTAACTCAGTCTCCTAGCATATGGAGCCTCCTTCAGAAAAAGAAGCCCCATAACAGCCTGTAATCCATAGGAAAAGAAGATGGCGGCACTCGTGTTTCCTGGTTACAAACCGACTTTCTTTAACCACATGTATTACATCCAAGGGTGCAGGTAGGGAGGTGCTGAAGCAACAGTCACCGTTTCGAGGATAAATTCTGCTTCTACGGGCTCTCAGCCCAGGAACCAGGAAACACGAGTGCCGCCATCTTCTTTTCCTATGGATTACAGTCTGTACAGCTGGAGCTGAGCAACGTGTCAAGTGAAGGATTGAACACAGGTCAGTTCCCGGTTTCACATCTTTATGACTGTTTCTGAGTCCCATAACAGCAGTCCCTGCCAGATCACATGGTGTGCTCCATAAGATTTGGAGAGTGTGATGAGCGGTGACTCTAGTGAAGTTACTGCAGGCCACAACCCCCAGGTCACAAAGCATGTATCGCATGAGTTTAAATTGCATTAATCTCACTAACGTCACAGCTTGTTACATAAATGTGCCAGCATCATCACAATATAGCAAATGCATGCACCACATGGTGCGCAGACACATTGGCCAGACTGATATCAAAGACCACAGGTGGCTTGCTGAACCGGATCTCAAAACAAAACTGTGTTCTGTACTGGAGTCAAGTCCCACAGTAGGTAAATGCAGTGTGGCTGGGTGCTCCAATCAAGGGATGTAAAAGCATCCCCAATGTACTATATGTACAGTTGTGCTCAAAAGTTTAAATACTGTACCACAACAGATTTTTTGATTTATTGGCCTTTTTTTTCAGAGAATATGACAAAAACATTTTTCCACTCATGGTTAGTGGTTGGTTGAAGCCATTTATTGTCTAACTACTGTGTTTTCTCTTTTCAAATCAGAATGACAACCAAAAACTTCCAAATGAACCTGATCAAAAGTTCACATACCCCAGTACTTAATACTGTGTATTGTCCCCTCTAACATCAATGACAGCTTGTAGTATTTTGTGGTAGTTGTGGATGAGGCTTTTTATTTTCTGAAATGGTAAAGCTGTTGATTCTTCTTAGCAAAAAGCCTCCAGTTTCTGTAAATTCCTGGGCTTTCTTGCATGAACTGTGCGCTTGTGTTCTCCCAAGAGTGGCTCAATGATATTGAGGTCAGGAGACTTAGAAGGCCCCTCTAGAACCTTCACATTGTTCTGCTGTAGCCAATAACAGGTCAACTTGGCATTGTGTTTTGTCTCATAGTCATTTTGGAACGTCCAAGTATGTCCCATGCGCAGCTTCCAGGCTTATGAGTGCAAATTTTCCTCCAGTATCTGTTGATAACATGCTGCATTTATCTTTCCTTCAACTTTCACCAAGTTTCCTGTGCCTTTGTAGCTCTTACATGGTGATCCTTTTATCATAGGTCTTGTGGACACCTCTCCAAATGTAACGTTTAGGGTAGTTGCCAAAAAGTTCAATTTTGGTCTCATCACTCCAAATTACCTTGTTCCAGACATTTCAAGGCTTGTCTTGGTGCTGCTTGACATGTTGTAGGTGAAATACTTTGTGGCATTTGTGCAGTAATGGCTTTCTTCTGGTGACTTGACCATGCAGCCCATTTTTCTTCAAGTGCCTCTTTATTGTCCATATTGAAACAGCCACATATAGTGTACTGGAAAATGGGAAAAAAAAGATTTCAAGTGCTGTAAAATTGCAAAAAAAAAGTGCAATTTCATGATAGTTTGTCTATATTTTATCTAACCATAATAAAACTGACCATGCAGTATGATTTTCCAGGTTGGTAAATACTCAACATGTATACTTTTATTTTTAACTAGTGAATTTTTCCATGTCGGTATGAGTTTATAAATACCAAACATGTATACTTTTATTTTTAACTAAATAGTGAAAAAAGTTCAGAGATTTTGTTTTTAAATTCCTTTACATTACTGACATCAATTGAAGTTCAAAGATGAATTATTTTAATTATTTTCAAAATCAAAGTTTACATTACAAAACAAGAAAACACCACACTATGTTAATATGCTCAAAAAGTATTGATAAATTATGTATTTTAAATTTAGGATGATAGAAAATAGAGCAAATGAATAAAAAGATAAAAAAAAAAGAAGTGAAAGGCACCATAGCTAAACTTGCATCTTCAAATAATAAGGGATAATTACTATTCTAGGTCCTTCCCATTATTACAGGCAGTAAAACAACCCTAAAGAGCATATCATGCACACAATCCCCACTTTGAAACTGACCCTTACAAAGAACACAGTAGTTGTTATATACAAAAAGAAATGAGTCATTGCATCATTATATAACAGTTTTATTTAAAAAAAAGAAATCAGATTATTTTAATGGATAATGTAAATTATGCTTTTTAAAAGTTCTTTTATTTCTGAAATAGCAGTCATGTTAATAGAAATCTTTCATTTTTACACTCCTACCTAATTGGACGTTTTTATGAGATTTTGCACCACCTTCAAAATATTGCACGAGTTGTAGACTTTCATATCTAAAATGCCTCATTAGTTTATGTATGTCTCTTTTTTATTAAATGCAGTATGATGTTACGTTCTTTCATGTGAGTTTAGAACTACGATGTTGTTTAATTACAATTGAAAAAAGCAGTTGCTGCATAAACAAACCTGTTTTGTAGAATATTTTATGCAACTTTAAATCATTTTTGGAATGCAGAAATCAATGCTGTATTCAAATAAGATAATAGTAACACAATTTATGTCATATAGAAGAATTATTAGAAAGCTAACAGTGCAGCATTTGATGTTTTTCAACTTTATTAATTTTAAGCAGCTCCTGGTTATTCACAATACTTCCTTAATCCTATAGAAAAATGTAACAATTTAAAGGGAAGCATGTAAGGAGGGGAACAGACTGTCACATTCCTCCTAAGCACACAAATTGTATTTGGGTAATGTTTGTATTTCTGGGACAAAAAAGGGACAAAATAGTTACCATTGGGACTAGCCCACTTTGAAAGGAGTAATAGAGACCAGTGAGAATTAGTTCCTGGTTTAGGAGGGAGTGGTTGGTGAGCGAGAAAAAGGGTGTGTTGGGTGTGTGTCAAGTATAAGGGAGCAAGTCCAACAAGGAAACCTTTAGGGGCGACAGAAATCTACATTCAGGCAAGTGGTTGACAAATGCTAGAAAGAGAAACTGAAACAAAATGGATGAAGTGCCCAAAAGATCCACACTGCTGGGATGAAAACCAGGATCAATGCAGTCTGGTCGAATGGTGCCTTTTATTCTGACACGTTTCTGACCCAATACCTCGCTCCTTCTTCAGTAATTATGTTAATACCTGAGGAAGGAGCGAGGTATTGGCTCCGAAACACGTCGGAATAAAAGGCACCATTCAACCAGACTGCATTGATCCTGGTTTTCATTCCAGCAGTGCGGATCTTTTGGGCACTTCGTCCATTTCGTTTCAGTTTCTTGTGCCATGTGTATCGTGGAAGTGTGGATCTTGCAGCAAGCTGGACAAGCGCATATACTGGTTGTGAGTTGTCACAACCAATCCAGGTGAGCAAAACCATATTGTGCCACAGCCTCCCTTTGCTCATCAAAGGATAAGACCCTATGCCCTCTTTTGTCTCATTTATTTATATTTACATACTAGAAAGAGACTTTTCTGGGATTGGGTCCAGTGTTGGCTAGCTGTAAAGAGACCATAGCAAAGAGAAGGATCTGTCAAGTTGAGAACATAAGAAAAAAGAAGTGGCTCTAGGAGTTGCTCTTATAAGGGATCCCTGCAAATTGGCTAGGTGCGGGGTTCACAGCAAAACACATTGAACCATGGGGCCATGTATCAGGAAGATGCACAGGTTCACCGTCTCTGTTCTGCCTGTGTAACATACACTGGTGCCCAAAAGCACTATGTACGTGCCGCTGTATTATGCAGAAGTGAGCTACTGTTTGCTCCTACCTATTAAAAAAAATCAAAATATGAGTGTATGTCGTACCCAAATAAAGCATGGAAGGAACTAAATGTTCTTATGCAAAAAGTACAAAAGTTTAATATAGAAATGTTTGTCACAAGAAACATAGGATCAGATCAACATACAGTAATGGAAGTGGAGGAGAATATCCTCATAAAGCAAATAGATGAAGCAGCGACTCAGGGAGAAGTCATTATTATGGGGGACTTCAACTACCCTGAAATACATTGGGGATCAGAAACCTGCAGTTCTAGCAAAGGTAATAAGTTTTTGAAAACTATAAGAGACAATTACCTTTCACAACTGGTTCAGGACCCAACAAGAAGGGGGGCACTGCTGGACCTAATATTAACCAACAGGCCAGACCGCATATCAAATATACGGGTTGGAGGTCACTTGGGTAATAGTGATCATAACTTAATAAGCTTTCAAGTATCCTTTACTAAGACGTGTAGTAGAGGGGCCACAAGGACACTAAACTTCAGGAAGGCAAATTTCCAACGGTTGAGAGATGATCTTAGTGCAATAAACTGGGACGATGTCCTGAGACATAAAAGTACACAACACAAATGGGAGATATTTATTAGCATCCTGAATAGGACCTGTGCACAATATATACCCTATGGGAATAAGCATGCTAGAAATAGGAGGAAACCACTATGGCTAAATAAAGCGGTAAGAAGTGCAATATGTGACAAAAAGAAAGCATTTAGGGAATTAAAGCAAGTAGGTAGTGATGAAGCATTAAATAAATACAGAAAATTAAATAACATTTGTAAAAAGCAAATCAAGGCAGCAAAGATTGAGACAGAGAGACTCATTGCCAGAGAAAGTAAAAAGAATCCCAAAATATTTTTTAACTACATAAATAGTAAGAAACTAAAAAATGATGGTGTTGGCCCCTTTAAAAATAGTCTGGGTGAAATGGTGGATGAGGATGAGGAAAAAGCAAATATGCTAAATGACTTTTTTTCAACAGTATTTACACAAGAAAATCCCATGACAGACAATATGATCAGTGATAACAAAAATTCTCAATTAAACGTCACCTGCTTAACCCAAGAGGAAGTACGGTATCGTCTAAAAATCACTAAAATTGACAAATCCCCGGGCCCAGATGGGATACACCCCAGAGTGCTGCAGGAATTAAGTACTGTCATAGATAGACCATTATTTTTAATATTTAAAGATTCCATAATATCAGGGTCTGTACCACAGGACTGGCGTATAGCAAATGTGGTGCCAATATTCAAAAAGGGGACAAAAACTGAACTTGGAAATTTAGGCCAGTAAGCTTAACCTCTACTGTGGGTAAAATCCTAGAGGGTTTTCTAAGAGATGCTATACTGGAGTATCTGAACAAAAATAACCTCATGACCCATTATCAACATGGTTTTACGAGGGACCGTTCCTGTCAAACTAATCTAATAAGCTTCTATGAAGAAGTAAGTTCTGGACTGGACCAAGGAAATGCAGTGGATGTGGTGTATATGGACTTTTCAAAAGCTTTTGATACGGTGCCACACAAAAGGTTGATACATAAAATGAGGGCAATGGGGATAGGGGAAAATATGTGTAAGTGGGTTAAGAACTGGCTTAGTGATAGGAAACAAAGGGTGGTTATTAATGGAACACACTCAGAATGGGTCACAGTTAACAGTGGGGTACCACAGGGGTCAGTGTTGGGCCCGCTCCTATTTAATATATTTATTAATGACCTTGTAGGGGGCATACAGAGTAGAATCTCAATATTTGCAGATGACACTAAACTCTGCAGGGTAATCAATACAGAGGAGGACAATTTTATATTACAGGAGGATTTATGTAAACTAGAAGCTTGGGCTGCTAAATGGCAAATGCGCTTTAATGGGGATAAATGTAAAGTCATGCACTTGGGCAGAGGAAACAAAGGGTATAATTATGTGCTTAATTATAAAACACTGGGCAAAACTATCACTGAAAAAGACCTGGGTGTATGGGTAGATGACAAACTCACATTTAGTGGCCAGTGTCAGTCAGCTGCTGCAAAGGCAAATAAAATAATGGGATGTATTAAAAGAGGCATAGATGCTCATGAGGAGAACATAATTTTACCTCTATACAAGTCACTAGTGCGACCACACTTAGAATACTGTGTACAATTCTGGTCTCCGGTGTATAAGAAAGACATAGCTGAACTAGAGCGGGTCCAGAGAAGAGCGACAAAAGTTATTAGAGGACTAAGGGGTCTGCAATACCAAGACAGGTTATTAAACTTGGGGTTATTTAGCTTGGAAAAACGAAGGCTTAGGGGTGATCTTATAATAATGTACAAATATATGAGGGGGCAGTACAGAGACCTTTCTAATGATCTCTTTACTCTTAGGCCTGAGACTGGGACAAGGGGGCATCCTCTACGTCTGGAGGGAAGAAGGTTTAATCATAATCACAGATGCGGATTCTTTACTGTAAGAGCAGTGAGACTATGGAACTCTCTGCCACATGATGTTGTAATGAGTGAGTCACTACTAACATTTAAGAAGGGCCTGGATGCCTTTCTTGAAAACTATAATATTACCGGTTATATATACTAGATTCTTTGATAGGGCGTTGATCCAGGGAATTAGTCTGATTGCCGTATCTGGAGTCAGGAAGGAATTTTTTCCCCCAATGTGGAGATTAGTGTTGCCACATGGGTTTTTTTTTGCCTTCCTCTGGATCAACATGTTAGGCTATGGGTTGAACTAGATGGACTTAAAGTCTTCCTTCAACCTTAAAAACTATGTTACTATGTTACTATGTATGTTACAGAATAGTTACATAGGACTGACATGGCAATCAGGGGAAGAGAAGACACCATGGTGCCAAAGTCAACTATCACATTCATGGGGTAGAATTACATTTAATGTCAGGTCAAATATTAGTAATGACAGGAATACAGTACATACTTTATACACTGGTAGTACAGGTTTAACCTATATTTATATTCCATGCTGTACTTGAACAATGAAAAAAAAAGTAACAGTTTTTGCAAGATGGGTCAATCTTTTATACCACCAGAGAAAATCAAGTGATATCCCAAGTAGCCATTATGGCCTAAGCAGCACATGTAAATTCACAGACTCATATCCAGTGTAATGTGTAGCGGCGTCCACAATGTTTCACCTGAATCACGTATTTTGGAGCTATAGATGGAAACCTGAATGTAAGTGCTCAGCATAGAACACAGGATAAATGTGGACTGACCCAAAATGTTATGTACCCAAATTGCCACCGAAAATCATTCAAATCAACCCACAAAAAGACAAGTTCCCATTCACATCTATCATCTGTAAATGGAAAAATAGGGGGCCTAAATGTTAATGGAAGCTCAAAGGTTCTGGAAAAGTGCTCTGACTACCCTCCTGAGAAAAGAAATCTAGCAAAATCTGCTCTCCAAAATCCAAATGCCACCCTTACTTCTGAACACACAATGTGTCTGAACAACAGTTAATATCCACATGTTGGCATTTCTGTTTTGAGGAAACCCGCTTAATTTACGGGGTGCAGATTTCCAGAAGAATGAGCTGGACAAAACGTACAGGCACTACAATGTACTAAGCACAACAAGAACATATTTACAATTTTTAATTTTTCAACATTCGCTGTCTTTGACACCATGAGTGTATTCCATAGATTAAATTGTTACTAAACCCTGAGATGAATTACCAGAGGGGGGTTCTGGCAGTTAATGGCTTTGCAAATGGAGTCCGCAAACTATTCTAGAAAAATCTGTCTCCAAAAATGAAATGGCTTACCTTCCCTCCTGAGTGCAGTGGCCAAAAAGTATATACAGTCACATGTAGGGTATTGCCACGTTCACAAGAAATCATCTAACACAATTTGGGGCTTTTTTTTTACCTTATATCCTTGTGAAAATTGAAAATCGGAAGTTAAAAAACATTTTAGTTGTAAAAATGTAATTATTTAATGTTCATTTCCCAATAGTATAACATTTTGTGGCGCACCTGTAGAGTTAATATGCTCACTGCACCCCTGGTTGAATTCATTGAGGGGTTTAGTTTCTAACATGGGGTCACCTTTGTGGGTTTTGTGCTTTTATGGCACCTTAGAGGCTCTGCCACTGTGACATGGCACCAGCAAACCATTCCAACTAAATCTGAACTCCAATGTGGTGCTCCTTCTCTTCTTCACTCTGTATTGTGTTTCAAAACTAGTTTATGACTTCATGAGGGGTATAGGCAAACTAAGGAGAAATTGAACAACAACTTGTGTGGTCAAATATCTCCTCTTACCCTACTGAATATTAAAAATTTGGGGTTAAAACAAAATTTTTGTGGTTAAAAATGTATTTTTTTAATTTTCATATCTCTATGTTATAAAATTCTGTGAAGCATCTGGGGTTTCAAGGTGCTCACCAAACATCAAGATAAATTCCATGAGGGATCCAGTTTGCAAAATGAGGTCACTTGTGGGGGAGCGCTAGGCTTTAGTCACTTCAGGTAGTTTGCCAATATGACATGGCACCCAAAACTATTCCAACTGAATCTGAACTCTCATGCTATTACCCTTCTTGACTTTGTACTCTGCCTAAAACAGTATTCAACCACATGTGGGGTATTGATGAACTCAGAAGAACTTGCAGAGCAGATTTTATGGTGTTTTTCATCCTGTTACGCTTGTGAGAGTGAGAAATTTGGGGTTAAAACTACATTTTTGGAGCATATGTATTTTTTTATTTTCATGACTCAACATTATAAAATTATTTGAAGCACCTGAGGGTTCAAAATGCTCGCTGAACCTCTAGATAAATTCCTTGGGAGATCTAATTTTCAAAATGAGGTCAATTGTCTAATGTTTCAATTGCTTGGGCACATCTGGGTTCTCCAAACTTGATATCCACTAACAATTCAGCCAACTTTCCATTCAAAAAGTGAAAAGATGTTCCTTCCCTTCCAAGCCCTGTCGTCAGCATATTCAGGAGAAATTTCTCAATAAATTTTAGTGTCCATTTTATTCTGTTGCCCTTGGTAAAGTGAAAAAACTGAGGATAAATAACAGAAATGTGGAAAAAAAAATATTTTTTAATTTTACATGGCTCAGCATATGAAGCACTTGGGGGTTCAAAGTTCTTACCACAAATCTACATACATTCCATTGGGGGTTTATTTTCCAACATGGGTTCACTTGTTGGGGGTTTCCACTGTTTAGGCACATCAGGGGCTCTCCAAAACAGTATTGTGTCAGCTAACAATTCCAGCCAATTTTACGTTCAAAAGATCAATTGATTCTTCTTCCCTTCTGAGCCCTGCCTTACCTGAAACAGTGGTTTTCCACCACACATAGGGTACCTGCATATTCAGGAGAATTTGCAAACTAAATTGTATGGTGCAATTTCTATTGATATTATTGTAAAAATTCAACGTTTGAAGCTAACTTAACATTGTTATAAAAAAAGAAACATTTTCATTTTTCCTTCCACATTTCCTTAGTTTCTCTAGAAAACTTAAGGCAATGTTAACACAGTGGTTTTTACAGTGCTTTTGCTACGTTTTTGTGCTGTGTTTTTACCAAGATTTTATGCTAATATATGTTAGGCTGGGGTCACACTTGCGTTTTTTTCATGAGTTTTTGGAGACCTGCATTTAAAAAAAAAAACATGTAAAAATGCACCCATAGGCCCCCATGTTAAAAAACGCATGCCCTAATAGCAAAAACGCATGTGTTAACAGCAAAAACGCATGTGTGACAGTACCATGCATTTTTGTGTGCGTTTTTGCAATTATGTGATTAGCCGCCATCAAAAACGCATGCAAAAACGCATGGTACGTTAGTACCATTTAGTACCATCCAAAAACGCATGGTACATTAGTACCATCAAAAAAACGCATGCGTTTTCTTAAAAACGCATGCGTTTTCCATAGGGGCCCATGTTAAAAAAATGCATGTGTTTTTAAAACAGCACCCAAAAATAGTGCATGCACTATTTTTGGGTGCTGTTTTAAAAACGCATGCAAAAACGCAGGGTGCCATCACAGACCTTAAAAAACGCATGCTGATATGAAAAAAACGCATGCATTTTTTTAAGGCACTAAAAAAACTCATGCCAAGTGTGACCCCAGCCTTAATCTAAACATGCATTTTTGATTTCCAGCAAAACGTATGTGATTCAGGGAAGAGCTGTGCACACACATTGTTTCAGTCTCTTTGCAGAAACGGAAACCTGTACAGGTTTTGCTGCATTTTGAAAAGAATGAGCATGTCTGCATTTTTGCTGCAGTCAATTGCCGAAACACAGCAAAAAACACATCAAATCTCTTGCTAAGAAATCTGGACATAGTAGAAACCTGTACCGCTTTTCCTGCTTTTTTTGCTGCAGCAAAAATACTATGTGTGAACATAGCCTAAGGGTTATTAAAATCTGAAATGTGGTTTTGAGTAGTGTAAATGGTGCAGATTTTATAATGGTGTCACTTTCTGATATTTTATTTATATAGGCTCCTCAAAGTCACTTCAAATGTGATGTGGTCCCTAAAAAAATGGATTTGTAACTTTTCTTAGAAAAATGAGAAATTGCTGATAGGAATTTAAAAGGGTTGAAAGTTTAACAAAAAAGCTGAATTGTTAAAAAAAATGTGCTGATATAGACATGTGGGAAATATGAACTATTCTGTGTGGCATTACTCTTTGATTTTAGGGTATAAAAATTAAAAGTTTGAAAATTGCAAATTTTTAGCCAAACGTCCGATTTTTTTTACAAAGAAGTGCAAAAAATATTGTGCTAAATTTCCCATTACCATAAACTCTAATATGCCATAAAAACAGTCTTGGGATCACTGACATCTCTTGAAGCTTTCCAGAGTTATGACCTCATAAAATGATGCTGATCAGAGTTTAAAAAATTGACCTGGTTCATTAAGGTGAAAACAGGCTGGGTTGTAAAGGAGTTAAAAGTTTCATGGAGCGTGTCAGTGGTCACGTTTCAAAATATCAGTATGACAACCTCATTTTGGCTCTCATTGAGTTGCATTAAGTGCCTGTGACATAGCTTCCGATTTGTGGCCAGTAAAAATCTTCAGGCACAAGATGGCACCATGGTACAAAAGCATGCTTGGTAAATCATGAAAATGCCCCAAAGTGAGCTTTAGATGGAGTGCTTACATTTAGAGCTCCACTACAGTGGTAAAAATAAACAAAAAAAAAAAAAAGCACTGTAGTGGTGTTTTAAAGTTCCAAGAATGTTCAAAAGAATTATGCCAAGAATGCCACCGCTCAACTGATACTGAACTTCTCGGGGGTATCTGTTATTCACCTATCGCAGGTTCAGGTGTCATGCAGCAAATTCAGCTCAGCAGTTCCTTCCTCTGCCGATGAGTTTAATCTTTGCTGTAAATTCAGACATATAGTACATCCTAAATATTGCAAAGCAGTGCACAAAAAGCATACGTGTAGATTAATCACTATGTCTTTAACAGTTGTGCAAGTTGTGCAAGTTGTGCATCCTTTTGTATCTTTTTACCATCTCATATAGACAATAACGATCAGGGCTCTATTTGTGCCATTTCATCACTTTTGTGACTCCTTGTTCTAATTTCTGTTGAAAATAGTTTTAAAAAAATTGGCTGAATATTTGGGACCATTGTCCTGCTGATGAAGGAAATTGCAGGAAATCAGATGCCTCCCTAATCGTATCCTTTGTATAATTATCTGGATATATTTCTTAGCATTGAGAACCCAATTATACTTAACCAATTCCTAAAATTCATGTGCTAAATAACAGTTCCAAACTTACAAACTTCACCTGTAGATACTCATTATTGTGCTGCTCTTGAGCCCTTTTCGAAAAAATTGGCTTCTGTTACAGTCAAATATTTTACATTTTGACATCAGTCCAAGGCATTCACAGCCCAATTATTTTACTTTTGTGCATATTTGAGTTTATTTTTCAAAAGTCTGGCTTTTAGGCTGTAATGGTTTGATGGAAGAGGCAGTTGATCCTAATATGAACCCAAAGTGCTGCTCCAATAATGAGTAGTCACCTTTTGAAGTTGTGTTTGGAAGTACATTGGGGCATAATGATACACTTGTACTATCTACCAAGCAGCACCTTCACCTGGCTGACTATCTTGTCAGATGAGTACCAGAGCAAGTTAGTTTTCATTCAGTTAGAGGAGGGAGCTGCAAGGAAGGAAATACAGCATGATGCTGAGAAGACAGAAATGCATCATCAAACCTCTAACCCCATCCAGATATAACTTCAAATATCAATTCTAGCTGCCAAGGCAGCAATTTGAGGTCATAAAAAGACTCTTCTAGTTTATCTGTTAGAGGGCAAATATATGTCAATGGTTGAAGGGGGAGTTAGAATCGGATAGGTTTCATTTAAAAATGGTATAAATATGATAATATGTACAAAAAACACCCTAATGACTCAAATTATCACTTAAAAGCTAGGTGTATAGCATTGCTGCGGTAGCTTATCTGAAGACCTTGGGAACACACAATGAAGTGGACTGCGGTTTCATCTTGGGTAAAGCCAAACTCAACACCCAAACCCGCACACTCAGTACCTAGACTTGAACTCTGTGCAGCAGTATTGGCGGTAGAAATCACTGAAGTTGTGAGAGATGAAATGGACCTCACAATCGATTCCTTCACATTCTACACTGATAGTAAAGTGGTATTGGAGTACATACATAACCAAACAAAGCAGTTCTATGTCTATGTGAGTAACAGAGTAGAACGCATCAGAAGCTTCACTCATCCTGAACAATGGCATCACATTCCCACCGATCTAAATCCAGCTGACCGAGGAACAAGACTCACGGCTGCATCCAAACTCGGTGATAACATGTGGCTGACACCTCCAAGAATCTTGTATGAAGATACCTGTGATAACTACATCAGCAACACGTACGAACTGGTGGAACCAGAATCCGACAAGGAAATTAGACCAACTGTCTCTGCTCGTTATACTTCAGTGACATCAAAACAGAAGTTGCGACCTCATCGCTTCGAACGTTTCTCAAGCTGGTCATCTGCGGTACGAGCTGTCGCTATTCTTATTCACATAGCTCACTGTTTCACGAACGACAAGTCTTCAACGTGTCATGGCTGGCACATGTGCGAGAAGCATCCTGCCGTCGTCGACAAGGAACAAGCCGAATAAGTCATCCTCAGGTGTATACAGCAAGAAGTATATCACCACGAGGTCGACAGCATCACAAGGAGCGTCAACCTTACTAAAAAAAAGTTCGCTTGTCAAACTGAACTCAGTGCTCTATCATAGCATCATAGCAAGCTGCTAAAAGTGGGTGGCCGGATAGGGAAATCTGATCTACACAACAAAGAACAGAACCCTATTATCATTCCAGGTCGGCACTACGTTGCTACCTTATTTGTCCGACACTATCACGAGCGGGTGCAGCATCAAGGTAGACAGCTTACCGAAGGCAGCATTAGGTCCGCCGGTTTATGGATCATCGGAATGAAGAGATGTGTCTCTTCAGTGCTCCATAGATGCGTTACATGCCAAAGGTTAAGAGGAAAACATCAACACCAGCAGATGGCAAATCTTCTAACAGATCGTCAAATTACAAATCACCGATCACCCATTCTCATATGTCGGTGTAGATGTCTTTGGTCCGTGGTCAGTTATCACAAGAAGAACTCGTGGAGGAGCTGCGAGCAGTAAATGATGGGTTGCCTTATTTACCTGTCTCAGCATCTGTGCAGTTCAAATTGAGGTAATCGAATCCATGGATTCTTCCTGCTTCATTAATGCCCTAAGAAGGTTCATCTCCATCCGTGGGCCTGCTAAACAACTCCGGTCTGTCTGTGGAACTAACTTCACAGGAGCTTGCAAGGAACTGCATCTAGACAACTTCATGACCAATAACGGATGCATCTGGGTGTTCAACCCTCCACACTCATCACACATGGGTGGATCCTGGGAGTGCATGATTGGAATTGCACGAAGAATCCTTGATTCCATGCTACTAAATCACAAACTTACCCTTACCCATGAAGTGCTGGTCACTTTCCTTGCAGAGGTGTCCGCTATAATAAATGCCAGACCTCTGGTTCCTGTATCATCCGACCCCAATGCTCCAATGATTTTCACTCCAGCTATACTCCCAGTGACGATGGAAAGACCCGGAAGGTAGAAGTCAAGGTGACGAAGGGCGGTTCAGCTCGATTCTTCTTTTGTCTGGTCACTGATCTCGTGCTACTTTTACCAAAGGAGGACGTCATATGAACTAAACTCTGTTGTTGGATTCCATCACGGCGGGGAGCCAACCTTCTCTAACCCCGGTTGTACCAGGACACAGAACTGTCAGTGTCCAACTGAACTCACAACCTTTCTTTCCAACCAGGACTTACCGTTGGATTGTTGGGTTGGTGGAAGAGTTGGCATGTTGCGGCTTCCCCAATCCGAAGATGGGTTTTGTTGAACTTGGGCTAATTTTTATTTTTCCCATTTGCATTAAGGACCACGTTTCACTGCAAGTACAGTCCTGAATACTGCATTATTGTTTGCATTTGTGTTCTTCTCCCTTCTCATTACAGGTTTTATATAGTGGAGGACAGAGACGACTCCTTACATCACACAGGATTGTTAAATCGGACGATTTCAGATGGGGAATGCTGTGTCCCACAAATGGGAACAACCTGTAATGCCTACTCTTGCATTGTATATATTTCCTCCAATCAGGAAATTCCTGTTGTTTGCTAGGTAGTCTTATGAAGTTTGTCCCTGTCCTCTTCCCTTAGTTGTGTCTGTACAGGATGTCTCTCCCTTCTTCCTCAGTTAGTCTGCAGAAGCTGTTACTGAAGACACATGTGTATACCCCCTGTACAGATTATTCCTTTTTACCTATCGTTTACTGCGACTAATACAAGTTTTGGAAGAAAACTACAGTGTTCTCCTGTCTTACTACAGCTGCACTGTGATCGAGTTGAAACTGCCTGTTGCCCCTGATGGGGTAAGTACCGAGCATACAATTATCTAAGGGACTGGTAATTAGAGCGCTTAGATTACAGCCATCAGATGGGGACAGAACACCTATGGACAGATAAAAAAAATTGAGCAATATTTTGAATCCTATGACTTAAAAACGGCCCTTTAATTCTTATACATTTGCCTGCAGTTTTGACACTGAAGATTATTGTGTGGCATTAAAGAGCTTTAGCTATGCAGGAGAGCTAAAAAAAGCTGCCCCCCACCCACATGAGGATATATATGTAAAAAGTTACATGTGATATATGGTTTGAAGAGAAGTATCACTCATCGGTCAGGATACAACACATCTTTATTTGCCATAGGTTTTCAGGCTTTACATCACGGGGGCTGTAGTGGGGAGATAGGGGGGTCTTTAAAACAATAGCCATTTCACGCTACTACACAGCGATTCCACAGATTCAGACAAACACAATGCAGGTGCCATTAACTTCCTTTTTATTAGCCTGCATATGTCATCATCAGTAATTAACCGACACATGTGGGAATACCAAAATACAAAAATACACAAACAACTATAACAGAAGCCTTTTAGTGCCTAATACATCAAATAATAGTGATATACCTACCATCTAAATTTAAAAACTATTCTAAAAACACTGTAAAATAATTTTTTGTCATTAAAATCTACAGGTTCCTGCACTCTGAGCCTTATGATCCAATTCGCTTCTTTTTCCAATAATAATTTGTGGGTAGAAACAACAAGAAAAACAACAAGTGAGCAAATACCCTAAATGAAATGTAAAATGCTAAAGTGCAAGAAAATAAATATTGTACTTGGTGACATTATTATGATCATAAAAATGTGTAAGACCTGGGGACCCCGGTAGCATGTGCCCCGCTAACTCTTTTTGGGGGCTTTGAGAATAAATATATATATTTCCAGACTAATCCTTTTCTAAAAAGCATAAAAACTTTCTATTGTTATGTGGACGATGTGTTCTTGGTATGTGACGGGTCAGGTGATGACTTCAGGGCTTTTGTAGAGAACGTAAATGAAGTGGATCAAATGAATATGAGGTTTACTTATGTGCTAGGGGGTGATGAACTCGAATTCCTAGATGTGAGAGTTTCAGTTTGTGAGGGTAAATTATTCACAAAGAACTTTAGGAAGGCAACAGCCACAAATCCACTTTTACACTACAAAAGTAACCATCCATATCATGTAAAAAAATCCCTACCTTACAATCATATACTACGGTGGAGAAGGGTAAATAATAAAGAAGAAAGTTATCAGGAATAAGTAATTGAGTGGAAAAATCGCCTGACACTTAAGGACTACCCTGATAAAATGATTAATGAGGCGTATCAGAAAGTGAATACCATATGGAAAGAGGGGTGGAAGAAGAGGAAGGATAAAGATAAACATGAGAAATTATTTATCTTTAATATCAAATTTGGTTCAATGGATAAGACAATTTGTACTGTCATTAATAAGAACTGTAATTTGATTGAGAGTCATAGGCCAGGGTCACATCTCCGTTTTGACCCTAGCCTGCCGGATTACGGTTTTAACTTAAAACTTTTTCCAGCACCGCATAGCGTTACCGCTATGCGGTGCTGGAAAACGCTGCCCTTAGTTACCCTATGTTTACCTTCACTACCTGTCACACAGGCAGCGGCTCGGAGTGCGCTTTACAGTGCCGCACAGGAAACGCTGTCTGCAACGTTTCCTGTGCGGCGCTGTAAAGCGCACTCCGAGCCGCTGCCTGTGTGACAGGTAGTGAAGGTAAACATAGGGTAACTAAGGGCAGCAATTTCCAGCACCGCTGGAAAAAGTTCTAAGTTAAAACCGGAATCTGGCAGGCTAGGGTCAAAACGGAGATGTGACCCTGGCCATAAACATTTGGGGGAAGTAGCTTTACGTAAACCGCTGGTGACAAATAGGAGGTGTACGAATATTGGGGACATGGTAGTCGGAAAAAGAACTTTAACCGGTAAAACATAGTTGCATAGATCGAGTCCCATTTTGAACCATCATTGTGGTAACTGTTGTTTTTGTAGCCAGCTTATTGTTAATAGTTTTGTAAAAATTGGTCCAATTTATCACAGTGTTAGACAGTTCATTTCCTGCAATTCAAAGAGTATTGCAAATGCCATTTTCTGTTCTTGTGTTAGGTATTACGTAGAAAAAACAACCAAGTCCCTGTATGTGTGCTTCAGGGAACATTGTTATTCTATTATGCTTGGTGTGGGTTCACCCAGACTGATAGAACACATTATGGCTGAGCACAACAATGACTATAAGGTACTCACTTTTATAGGTTAGAAGGTGTGGGAATGCCCCCTCAGGACGGTAACACCAACAAATTATTATTGCAAAAAGAAGCAAATTTGATCATAATTCTCAAAGCACAGGGACTTGCGGGTTTTAATGACAAAAATGATTTGCCAGTGTTTTTATAATTGTTTTTAAATTTAGGTGATAGGTCTGTCACTATTACTTGATGTATTAGGCACAAAATGGCTTCTGGTATAGGTTCTTGTGTATTTTGCATTTTGATATTCCCCCATGTGTCGGTTAATTAATGATGATGATGTATGCAGGCTGATAAAAAGGAAGTTAAAGAGAACCAGTCACCAGGTTTTTGCAACCTAATCTGAGAACAGCATAATATAGGACCCAAGATCCTGATTCCAGCGATGTGTCACTTACAGGGCTGGTCAGTCTAGTTTTGATAAAATCACTGTTTAATCAGGTGGAGGTTATCATTAGCAGTCTACTTGGCCTGCTGCCAGGTAGTCTGGCATATTCACAGACTGCTAACTCTTCAACAGAGAGAACACTAATTTTATCAAAATGACGTCAAGCAGCTCAGTGAATGACACATCGCTGGAATCAGGGTCTCTATTTCTACATTATGCTGCTCTCAGATGGGATGGCAAAAACCTGGTGACAGGTTCCCTTTAATGGCTCCTGTATTGTGTTTGTCTGAACCCGTGGAAGCACTGTGCAGTAGTATAAAAGACTCCCACACTCTCCATCAAGCCCCTTTGATGTAAAGCCTTAATACCTTTGGCAAATAAAGCTGTGTTGTAACTGGTCCGATGAGTTCTACTTCTCTTCAAACCATATATTGCATGTGACTTTAAATCACAAGTGTGCACCCGGGGAGCAAGGAGAAGGAGGACACAGCGGGAAGCAAATCATCTGATCAGTGTTGCTTGTCTCGTTTGAGCTGCAGCTCCAGGAGTGGTACAACAAGCGGTGGTACAACATTCTACTAACCGTGATATGTAAACCGTCTATAGACAATGATTTGCTAATCACAGAGGGTTGCATGATGGACTTGGGCTCTTGTGTTTCTCAGTCTGACTAATGATAATCTACTGAAGTTAAGACAAACAAAGCAGGTAAGCCATAACACAGTGAGATAAGAGATGCATGGCTGAAATCTCTGTTAAACCTTACAGCATGGTTGTCATCAGATTACATAGCAAAACCCTGATGACAGATTTCCTTTAAAGATACAGCTGTGACTAGATTTTTTTTTTTACTTTTCTTATTGGTAATGTGAGTTATCATTTGTTGGCTCAAACGTTTCAACTTCCCTTCTGGGTTTCTCAGAGTTCAGCAAACAGGCATTATTTCTGGTGTAATACCATAATTGTGTATGTTTGTTTTCATTTAGTACAAAGCACTCACTGACCTCAGGTAGACCAGTCCAAGAAAACACTGCGGGCAGCTGGCTAAAGCGCTCAACACAGTGAATTCCTAGACGCATTGACCCCTGGGAATTATGAATATGCAAATTAAGTCTGTGGAGCCTCGGTTAAAAGTCTCAAACACAGGACTAGCCAGATATCCCTCCACGGAAGGACCCAGCCAAGGGGTGGCTCCTTGCGGAGAACACCATAACCACCATATTAAGTGTCCCTTTCAGTCAATATCCTGCTCTTTTGCAAGATTAGAGATATGATAAGGGAATACCAAGACCAGGTATCCATCCACAGACAGCTGTTTTGGAGTGTTGCCCCTCATCAGTGTGGAGTAGGATTCTGGCTAGGTGGAAGCAAGGCCTAGTAGACCAACATCACAAAGCATTCACTAAACTAATCTCAGGGAGACCAGTCCAAGAAAACAATGCAGGCAGCTGGCTAAAGCGCTCAACACAGTGAATTCATAAACGCATTGCCCCCTGGGAATTATGAATATGCAAATCAAGTCTCGGTTAAAAGTCTCAAACACAGGACTAGCCAGATATCCCTCCAGGGAAGGACCCAGCCAAGGGCAATATGCTGGCAATATGGTGGTTATGGTGTTCTCTGCAAGGAGACACCCCTTGGCTGGGTCCTTCCCTGGAGGGGTATCTGGCTAGTCCTGTGTTTTCATTTAGTATCATTTAACATTCATATTTTCATGTTTTTTTTTTTTTTTTTTTTCAAGTCCCTTAGAGAATCTTATGAGGAAAAAAATGCTCAGATAATAAAAACAGAAATTGTTATTATTAAAACAAAAAAAGTCAATGACCCCCAAAACAATACTAATAAGCGTAATATATAATGTTTTTCAGATTTTAATAAAGTGATTTCTGGCTATACTCACGTGCAATGAAATTCACACCAAGCCTTTTATACACAATGCTGTCTGAGAATCTATCCAGATGGATAATACTGTTGAAAGATAACTTATTGTGATTGTAAAAAAAATTCAGAATAACAGAATGCTCCGATTATGCCGTAACATTAGGTTCAATGTGGGTTACCTTTTCATATAGACCATCTGGATTTTTCTAAAATGACCTCTAAGCTATCTCTTAATAATATTACACCTATAGCATGTCCAAAGAGTCTCCGTGTATTAACTAGCTATACATAATTTTAATGTACTGGCATAAAGACACATGCAGATGGTGAACTATAAAGCAACTAAGGATATAAAATTCTGCATATGATTTTTACATCTATTTAGAATGGCTTTATGAAATCAATTTGGTTTGGATGAAAATCCAAAGTAGAAAAAATATTTATTTTCCTCCTGTACAATAACAGAAATATATACATGCAAAGAAATGGAAGATAGCATGTTTTCTATTTGCCTATCATCCTAAGTAGATAGATGACAGATAGATAGATGGATAGATACACAATGCATTGTAATTTATAAAATAAAGAAAGTGTGAATACAAGATTATATTAAATACATGTTTAATGATCTGCATCTTATCTTAATAACATGAAAATGGATCATTAATCATATTCGATTTTCACACCAAGTAGTTATATTTTGTAATGCTGCAAAATTAATTGCAGTTTTAAACATAATAAGTCAATCAAATCATATTAAAACTGTGGTTAAATTTAGTATAAAGTTGAATTCATAATAAATATATACGTATTTTGATTCATTGTAACTTGTTTACAAAGTATGCCTTCAATGCCACAAACACTATTGATCTGAAAATGTGTGGTAGCATCCCCCTTTAGCTTGTAAAGAATGTAAACAATAAGATAATATTATAACATAATTGCCTTGTGGCCACTTCCGTCCAGTTGTAATGCTATGTCACTTCCGGTGGCCACAAGGCAATTATACACCCACTTGGGTGTAATAATAAGGCATCTGCTAGCGGTAGTGCTGCCTGCCACACACTGCCGCTAGCGGAATCCCGGCACCAGCACCACCAACCACCGTCCGCCCCCCCCTCCGTCCTCCCCCTTTGCCCCCCTACGTTCTCACCCCTGGCTGGCTTTACCGATGCCGAATGCTGAAGGTTTGAGGCACACACTCTCAATCTGTGGAGCAGTCATGTGACAGGGCGGGCTATATGACGTCACATAGCCCGCCCTGTCACATGATTGCTCCACAGACTCACAGTGTGTTCCTCCAGCCTTCAGCAACTGGCATCGGTAAAGTCAGCCAGGGGTGACAACAGAGGGGGGCAAGGGATGAGCCAGCCAGGGATCACAACAGAGAGGGGGTGAGGGAGGAGCCAGCAAGGCTGACAACAGAGGGGAAAAAGGGGGAAGCCAGCCAGGGGTGACAACAGAGGGGGGCGAGGGGAAGCCAGCCAGGAGTGACAACAGAGGGGGGTGAAGGGGAGGCAAACGGGTGACAACCGAGGGGGGAGCCAACCAGGGGTGACAACAGAGGGGGAGCCAGCCAGGGGTGACAACAGAGGGGAGTGAGGGGGAGCCAGCCAAGGGTCACAAAAGAGGGGGGAGCTAGCCAGGGGTGACTACAGAGGGGAGCAAAGAGGGAGCCAGGGGTGACCACAGAGGGGGGCGAGGGGGAGTCAGCCAGGGGTGACAACAGAGGAGGGTGAGGTGGGAGCCATCCAGGAGTGACAACAGAGGGGGGAGCCAGCAAGGGGTGAAAACAGAGGCGGGCGAGTGGGAAGCCAGCCAGGGGTGATAACAGAGGGGGGCAAGGGATGAGCCAGCCAGGGGTCACAACAGAGGGGTGTGAGGGGGGAGCCAGCAAGGGCTGAGAACAGAGGGGAGCAAGGGGGAAGCCAACCAGGGGTGACAACAGAGGGGGCTAGGGGGGAGTCAGCCAGGGGTGACAACAGAGGGGGACCAGCCAGGGGTGACAACAGGGGGGGAACCAGCCAGGGGTGACAACAGGGGGGGAACCAGCCAGGGGTGACAACAGGGGGGGAACCAGCCAGGGGTGACAACAGAGGGAGCCAGCCAGGGGTGACAACAGAGGGGGGGCGAGGGGGAAGCCAGCCAGGGGTGACAACAGAGGGGGAAGTCAGCCAGGGGTGATGACAGAGGGGGGTGAGGGGGGAGCCAGCCAGGGATGACAACAGAGGGGGGTGAGAGGGAGGCAGTCAAGGGTGACAACTGAGGGGGAAGCCAGCCACAGGTGACAAGAGAGGGGGAGCCAGCCAGGGGTGACAACAGAGGGGAGCGAGGAGGGATCCAGTCAAGGATGACAATAGAGGGGGGTAAGGGGGAGCCAGCCAGGGGTGACAACAGGGGAGGGCGAGGGGGGAGCCAGCCAGGGCTGACAACAGAGGAGGGAACCAGCCAGGGGTGACAACAGAGGGGGGTGAGGGGGAGCCAGCCAGGGGTGACAAAAGAGGGGGAGCCAGCCAAGGGTGACAACAGAGGGGGGCGAGGAGGGAGCTAGCCAAGGGTGACAACAGAAGGGGGTGAGGGGGGAGAACTACTAGAAAAAAGCAGCATCAGAAAACTTACCATCCATGCCAAAAACAGAAACCAAATGCACTTACAGGACGCAGTCAGAGCCCAATTGTAGAGCAAGCTCAGCTGCTGGCTGATAAAATCACCTCTACCAGCAAAATGTGGGAGGCGACCTGCCATGCATACACTGGGCTTGCATATAGCACCATTCACACTGGTACATATGATGCAGAGTGTCTGAAAGCTACCCAACCGCTCCGCTGCCTGAGCATTGGGCCGCACAGTACGATGCTTCTGCACCACTAGATGAATGGCGCCCCTATGGGCCCAACTGCACCCTGGATGGATAAAAAAGTGCAAAAGTTTTTTATATGATAAATAAAAAACCTTTATAGATGGGATTTTGGTTCATGTGTTGGCCCAAGACATTAAAGCTGATGACCCACGATCAAGGGATCCCATGCTCACCAGTCCTAACAAAATTGTACAAAAACTACTAGAAAAAAGCAGCATCAGAAAACTTACCATCCATGCCAAAAACAGAAACCAAATGCACTTACAGGACGCAGTCAGAGCCCAATTGTAGAGCAAGCTCAGCTGCTGGCTGATAAAATCACCTCTACCAGCAAAATGTGGGAGGCGACCTGCCATGCATACACTGGGCTTGCATATAGCACCATTCACACTGGTACATATGATGCAGAGTGTCTGAAAGCTACCCAACCGCTCCGCTGCCTGAGCATTGGGCCGCACAGTACGATGCTTCTGCACCACTAGATGAATGGCGCCCCTATGGGCCCAACTGCACCCTGGATGGATAAAAAAGTGCAAAAGTTTTTTATATCATAAATAAAAAACCTTTATAGATGGGATTTTGGTTCATGTGTTGGCCCAAGACATTTAAGCTGATGACCCACGATCAAGGGATCCCATGCTCACCAGTCCTAACAAAATTGTACAAAAACTACTAGAAAAAAGCAGCATCAGAAAACTTACCATCCGTGCCAAAAACAGAAACCAAATGCACTTACAGGACGCAGTCAGAGCCCAATTGAAGAGCAAGCTCAGCTGCTGGCTGATAAAATCACCTCTACCAGCAAAATGTGGGAGGCGACCTGCCATACATACACTGGGCTTGCATATAGCACCATTCACACTGGTACATATGATGCAGAGTGTCTGAAAGCTACCCAACCGCTCCGCTGCCTGAGCATTGGGCCGCACAGTACGATGCTTCTGCACCACTAGATAAATGGCGCCCCTATGGGCCCAACTGCACCCTGGATGGATAAAAAAGTGCAAAAGTTTTTTATATGATAAATAAAAAACCTTTATAGATGGGATTTTGGTTCATGTGTTGGCCCAAGACATTTAAGCTGATGACCCACGATCAAGGGATCCCATGCTCACCAGTCCTAACAAAATTGTACAAAAACTACTAGAAAAAAGCAGCATCAGAAAACTTACCATCCATGCCAAAAACAGAAACCAAATGCACTTACAGGACGCAGTCAGAGCCCAATTGTAGAGCAAGCTCAGCTGCTGGCTGATAAAATCACCTCTACCAGCAAAATGTGGGAGGCGACCTGCCATGCATACACTGGGCTTGCATATAGCACCATTCACACTGGTACATATGATGCAGAGTGTCTGAAAGCTACCCAACCGCTCCGCTGCCTGAGCATTGGGCCGCACAGTACGATGCTTCTGCACCACTAGATGAATGGCGCCCCTATGGGCCCAACTGCACCCTGGATGGATAAAAAAGTGCAAAAGTTTTTTATATGATAAATAAAAAACCTTTATAGATGGGATTTTGGTTCATGTGTTGGCCCAAGACATTTAAGCTGATGACCCACGATCAAGGGATCCCATGCTCACCAGTCCTAACAAAATTGTACAAAAACTACTAGAAAAAAGCAGCATCAGAAAACTCACCATCCGTGCCAAAAACAGAAACCAAATGCACTTACAGGACGCAGTCAGAGCCCAATTGTAGAGCCAGCTCAGCTGCTGGCTGATAAAATCACCTCTACCAGCAAAATGTGGGAGGCGACCTGCCATGCATACACTGGGCTTGCATATAGCACCATTCACACTGGTACATATGATGCAGAGTGTCTGAAAGCTACCCAACCGCTCCGCTGCCTGAGCATTGGGCCGCACAGTACGATGCTTCTGCACCACTAGATGAATGGCGCCCCTATGGGCCCAACTGCACCCTGGATGGATAAAAAAGTGCAAAAGTTTTTTATATGATAAATAAAAAACCTTTATAGATGGGATTTTGGTTCATGTGTTGGCCCAAGACATTTAAGCTGATGACCCACGATCAAGGGATCCCATGCTCACCAGTCCTAACAAAATTGTACAAAAACTACTAGAAAAAAGCAGCATCAGAAAACTCACCATCCGTGCCAAAAACAGAAACCAAATGCACTTACAGGACGCAGTCAGAGCCCAATTGTAGAGCAAGCTCAGCTGCTGGCTGATAAAATCACCTCTACCAGCAAAATGTGGGAGGCGACCTGCCATGCATACACTGGGCTTGCATATAGCACCATTCACACTGGTACATATGATGCAGAGTGTCTGAAAGCTACCCAACCGCTCCGCTGCCTGAGCATTGGGCCGCACAGTACGATGCTTCAGCACCACTAGATGAATGGCGCCCCTATGGGCCCAACTGCACCCTGGATGGATAAAAAAGTGCAAAAGTTTTTTATATGATAAATAAAAAACCTTTATAGATGGGATTTTGGTTCATGTGTTGGCCCAAGACATTTAAGCTGATGACCCACGATCAAGGGATCCCATGCTCACCAGTCCTAACAAAATTGTACAAAAACTACTAGAAAAAAGCAGCATCAGAAAACTTACCATCCATGCCAAAAACAGAAACCAAATGCACTTACAGGACGCAGTCAGAGCCCAATTGTAGAGCAAGCTCAGCTGCTGGCTGATAAAATCACCTCTACCAGCAAAATGTGGGAGGCGACCTGCCATGCATAGACTGGGCTTGCATATAGCACCATTCACACTGGTACATTTATTTATCATATAAAAAACTTTTGCACTTTTTTATCCATCCAGGGTGCAGTTGGGCCCATAGGGGCGCCATTCATCTAGTGGTGCAGAAGCATCGTACTGTGCGGCCCAATGCTCAGGCAGCGGAGCGGTTGGGTAGCTTTCAGACACTCTGCATCATATGTACCAGTGTGAATGGTGCTATATGCAAGCCCAGTGTATGCATGGCAGGTCGCCTCCCACATTTTGCTGGTAGAGGTGATTTTATCAGCCAGCAGCTGAGCTTGCTCTACAATTGGGCTCTGACTGCGTCCTGTAAGTGCATTTGGTTTCTGTTTTTGGCATGGATGGTAAGTTTTCTGATGCTGCTTTTTTCTAGTAGTTTTTGTACAATTTTGTTAGGACTGGTGAGCATGGGATCCCTTGATCGTGGGTCATCAGCTTAAATGTCTTGGGCCAACACATGAACCAAAATCCCATCTATAAAGGTTTTTTATTTATCATATAAAAAACTTTTGCACTTTTTTATCCATCCAGGGTGCAGTTGGGCCCATAGGGGCGCCATTCATCTAGTGGTGCAGAAGCATCGTACTGTGCGGCCCAATGCTCAGGCAGCGGAGCGGTTGGGTAGCTTTCAGACACTCTGCATCATATGTACCAGTGTGAATGGTGCTATATGCAAGCCCAGTGTATGCATGGCAGGTCGCCTCCCACATTTTGCTGGTAGAGGTGATTTTATCAGCCAGCAGCTGAGCTTGCTCTACAATTGGGCTCTGACTGCGTCCTGTAAGTGCATTTGGTTTCTGTTTTTGGCATGGATGGTAAGTTTTCTGATGCTGCTTTTTTCTAGTAGTTTTTGTACAATTTTGTTAGGACTGGTGAGCATGGGATACCTTGATCGTGGGTCATCAGCTTAAATGTCTTGGGCCAACACATGAACCAAAATCCCATCTATAAAGGTTTTTTATTTATCATATAAAAAACTTTTTCACTTTTTTATCCATCCAGGGTGCAGTTGGGCCCATAGGGGCGCCATTCATCTAGTGGTGCAGAAGCATCGTACTGTGCGGCCCAATGCTCAGGCAGCGGAGCGGTTGGGTAGCTTTCAGACACTCTGCATCATATGTACCAGTGTGAATGGTGCTATATGCAAGCCAGTGTATGCATGGCAGGTCGCCTCCCACATTTTGCTGGTAGAGGTGATTTTATCAGCCAGCAGCTGAGCTTGCTCTACAATTGGGCTCTGACTGCGTCCTGTAAGTGCATTTGGTTTCTGTTTTTGGCATGGATGGTAAGTTTTCTGATGCTGCTTTTTTCTAGTAGTTTTTGTACAATTTTGTTAGGACAGGTGAGCATGGGATCCCTTGATCGTGGGTCATCAGCTTAAATGTCTTGGGCCAACACATGAACCAAAATCCCATCTATAAAGGTTTTTTATTTATCATATAAAAAACTTTTTCACTTTTTTATCCATCCAGGGTGCAGTTGGGCCCATAGGGGCGCCATTCATCTAGTGGTGCAGAAGCATCGTACTGTGCGGCCCAATGCTCAGGCAGCGGAGCGGTTGGGTAGCTTTCAGACCCTCTGCATCATATGTACCAGTGTGAATGGTGCTATATGCAAGCCAGTGTATGCATGGCAGGTCGCCTCCCACATTTTGCTGGTAGAGGTGATTTTATCAGCCAGCAGCTGAGCTTGCTCTACAATTGGGCTCTGACTGCGTCCTGTAAGTGCATTTGGTTTCTGTTTTTGGCATGGATGGTAAGTTTTCTGATGCTGCTTTTTTCTAGTAGTTTTTGTACAATTTTGTTAGGACTGGTGAGCATGGGATCCCTTGATCGTGGGTCATCAGCTTAAATGTCTTGGGCCAACACATGAACCAAAATCCCATCTATAAAGGTTTTTTATTTATCATATAAAAAACTTTTTCACTTTTTTATCCATCCAGGGTGCAGTTGGGCCCATAGGGGCGCCATTCATCTAGTGGTGCAGAAGCATCGTACTGTGCGGCCCAATGCTCAGGCAGCGGAGCGGTTGGGTAGCTTTCAGACACTCTGCATCATATGTACCAGTGTGAATGGTGCTATATGCAAGCCCAGTGTATGCATGGCAGGTCGCCTCCCACATTTTGCTGGTAGAGGTGATTTTATCAGCCAGCAGCTGAGCTTGCTCTACAATTGGGCTCTGACTGCGTCCTGTAAGTGCATTTGGTTTCTGTTTTTGGCATGGATGGTAAGTTTTCTGATGCTGCTTTTTTCTAGTAGTTTTTGTACAATTTTGTTAGGACTGGTGAGCATGGGATCCCTTGATCGTGGGTCATCAGCTTAAATGTCTTGGGCCAACACATGAACCAAAATCCCATCTATAAAGGTTTTTTATTTATCATATAAAAAACTTTTTCACTTTTTTATCCATCCAGGGTGCAGTTGGGCCCATAGGGGCGCCATTCATCTAGTGGTGCAGAAGCATCGTACTGTGCGGCCCAATGCTCAGGCAGCGGAGCGGTTGGGTAGCTTTCAGACACTCTGCATCATATGTACCAGTGTGAATGGTGCTATATGCAAGCCAGTGTATGCATGGCAGGTCGCCTCCCACATTTTGCTGGTAGAGGTGATTTTATCAGCCAGCAGCTGAGCTTGCTCTACAATTGGGCTCTGACTGCGTCCTGTAAGTGCATTTGGTTTCTGTTTTTGGCATGGATGGTAAGTTTTCTGATGCTGCTTTTTTCTAGTAGTTTTTGTACAATTTTGTTAGGACTGGTGAGCATGGGATCCCTTGATCGTGGGTCATCAGCTTAAATGTCTTGGGCCAACACATGAACCAAAATCCCATCTATAAAGGTTTTTTATTTATCATATAAAAAACTTTTGCACTTTTTTATCCATCCAGGGTGCAGTTGGGCCCATAGGGGCGCCATTCATCTAGTGGTGCAGAAGCATCGTACTGTGCGGCCCAATGCTCAGGCAGCGGAGCGGTTGGTAGCTTTCAGACACTCTGCATCATATGTACCAGTGTGAATGGTGCTATATGCAAGCCCAGTGTATGCATGGCAGGTCACCTCCCACATTTTGCTGGTAGAGGTGATTTTATCAGCCAGCAGCTGAGCTTGCTCTACAATTGGGCTCTGACTGCGTCCTGTAAGTGCATTTGGTTTCTGTTTTTTGCATGGATGGTAAGTTTTCTGATGCTGCTTTTTTCTAGTAGTTTTTGTACAATTTTGTTAGGACTGGTGAGCATGGGATCCCTTGATCGTGGGTCATCAGCTTAAATGTCTTGGGCCAACACATGAACCAAAATCCCATCTATAAAGGTTTTTTATTTATCAATAAAAAACATTTGCACTTTTTTATCCATCCAGGGTGCAGTTGGGCCCATAGGGGCGCCATTCTTCTAGTGGTGCAGAAGCATCGTACTGTGCGGCCCAATGCTCAGGCAGCGGAGCGGTTGGGTAGCTTTCAGACACTCTGCATCATATGTACCAGTGTGAATGGTGCTATATGCAAGCCAGTGTATGCATGGCAGGTCGCCTCCCACATTTTGCTGGTAGAGGTGATTTTATCAGCCAGCAGCTGAGCTTGCTCTACAATTGGGCTCTGACTGCGTCCTGTAAGTGCATTTGGTTTCTGTTTTTGGCATGGATGGTAAGTTTTCTGATGCTGCTTTTTTCTAGTAGTTTTTGTACAATTTTGTTAGGACTGGTGAGCATGGGATCCCTTGATCGTGGGTCATCAGCTTAAATGTCTTGGGCCAACACATGAACCAAAATCCCATCTATAAAGGTTTTTTATTTATCATATAAAAAACTTTTGCACTTTTTTATCCATCCAGGGTGCAGTTGGGCCCATAGGGGCGCCATTCATCTAGTGGTGCAGAAGCATCGTACTGTGCGGCCCAATGCTCAGGCAGCGGAGCGGTTGGGTAGCTTTCAGACACTCTGCATCATATGTACCAGTGTGAATGGTGCTATATGCAAGCCAGTGTATGCATGGCAGGTCGCCTCCCACATTTTGCTGGTAGAGGTGATTTTATCAGCCAGCAGCTGAGCTTGCTCTACAATTGGGCTCTGACTGCGTCCTGTAAGTGCATTTGGTTTCTGTTTTTGGCATGGATGGTAAGTTTTCTGATGCTGCTTTTTTCTAGTAGTTTTGTACAATTTTGTTAGGACTGGTGAGCATGGGATCCCTTGATCGTGGGTCATCAGCTTAAATGTCTTGGGCCAACACATGAACCAAAATCCCATCTATAAAGGTTTTTTATTTATCATATAAAAAACTTTTGCACTTTTTTATCCATCCAGGGTGCAGTTGGGCCCATAGGGGCGCCATTCATCTAGTGGTGCAGAAGCATCGTACTGTGCGGCCCAATGCTCAGGCAGCGGAGCGGTTGGGTAGCTTTCAGACACTCTGCATCATATGTACCAGTGTGAATGGTGCTATATGCAAGCCCAGTGTATGCATGGCAGGTCGCCTCCCACATTTTGCTGGTAGAGGTGATTTTATCAGCCAGCAGCTGAGCTTGCTCTACAATTGGGCTCTGACTGCGTCCTGTAAGTGCATTTGGTTTCTGTTTTTGGCATGGATGGCGAGGGGGGAGCCAGCCAGGGGTGACAACAGAGGGGGAGCCAGCGGTGACAACAGAGGGGGAGCCAGCCAGGGGTGACAACAGAGGGGCAAGGGGGGAGCCAGCCAGGGGTGACAACAGAGGGAGCCAGCCAGGGGTGACAACAGAGGGGGCGAGGGGGAGCCAGCCAGGGTTGACAACAGAGGGGGGAGCCAGCCAGGGGTGACAACAGAGGGAGCCAACCAGGGGTGACAACTGAGGGGGCAAAGGGGAGCCAGCCAGGGGTGACAACAGAGGGGGGCGAGGGGAGCCAGCCAGGGGTGACAACAGAGGGGGGTGAGGGGAGCCAGCCAGGGCTGGCAACAGAGGGGGGCGAGGGGTTGCCAGCCAGGGGTGACAACAGAGGGTGAAGCCAGCAAGGGGTGACAACCGAGGGGGGAGCCAGCCAGGGGTGAAAACAGAGGGGGGAGCCAGCCAGGGGTCACCACAGAGGGGGTGATGGGGGAGCCAGCCAGGGGTGAGAATGGAGGGGGGAGCCGGCCAGGGGTGAGAACACACGGGGGAGAGGGGGGAGGCAGGCAGGGGTCACAACAGAAGGGGGAGCCAGCCAGGGTTGAGAACGGAGGGGGGAGCCAGGCAGGGGTGAGAATGGAGGGGGGAGCCAGGCAGGCATGAGAACGGAGAGGGGCCAGGGAGGAGGACGCAGCACAGGGGGAGAGCCATACACATAGGGGGACACATGGGGAGAGGCATACACACAGAGGGACACAGGAGGATAGCCATAGATACAGAGGAATAGCCATAGACACAGGGACATGGGGGATAGGCACAGAGACAGGGGGGCACAGTTAGGGAGGCAGAGACACAGGGACACGGGGAAAGGCAGAGACAAGCATGCACACGGGGTAGACAGATACAGCACACACAGGACACACAGCGCACACGGGAGAAACAGCGCACACGGGGGAGGCAGCGCACACAGGAGAGACAGCACACACAGGAGAGACAGCACACATAGGAGAGACAGACACAGCACACACGGGAGAAACAGCGCACATGGGAGAGACAGACACAGCACACACAGGAGAGACACCACACATGGGAGGGACACCACACATGGGTCAGACAGCGCACACAGGACACACAGCGCACATGGGGGAGACAGTGCACACAGGGGAGACAGACACAGCACACATGGGAGAGAGCGCACACAGAAGAGACAGCACACACAGGAGAGACACAGCACACGGGAGAGACATCGCACACGGGACACACTGCGCACATGGGACACACAGCGCACATGGGAGAGACAGAGACAGCGCACACAGGAGGGACAGTGCACATAGGGTAGACAGCGCACACGGGGAAGACAGAGATAGCACACACGGGGTGACAGAGCACACGGGGAAGACAGGCAGCGCACACGAGGGTGACAGTGCACACGGGGAAGACAGAGACAGCGCACACAGTGACAGAGCACATGGAGAAGACAGATACAGCACACATGGGGGTGACAGTGCACACAGGGGTGACAGGGTACACGGGGAAGACAGAGACAGTGCACATGGGGGTGACAGCGCACACGGGGAAAACAGACAGTACACACGAGGGTGACAGCGCACATGGGGAAGACAAAGACAACGCACACGGTGACAGAGCACATGGGGAAGACAGCGCACACAGGGGTGACAGTGCACACGGAGAAGACAGAGACAGCGCACACGGGGGTGACAGCGCACACGGGGGTGACAGTGCACATAGGGAAGACAGAGCACATGGGGAAGACAGAGACAGCACACACGGGGGTGACAGCGCTCACAGGGAAGACAGAGACAGCGCACATGTGGGTGACAGGGCACACAGGGAAGACAAACAGCGCACACCGGGGTGACAGTGCACACGGGGGTGACAGCGCACACGGGGGTGACAGCACACATGGGGAAGACAGAGCACATAGGAAACACAGAGACAGCACATACAGGGGTGACAACGCACACAATACAAGTATCTCTGACTCTGAATTGGAGATTCTAGTAAGAACTGTAATAAAGGGGAATTGTCTGTAGGTTATTCTACTTAATAAAGGCTGCTTTCACATCTATAATTATTTTAATTTGTGGCAAATGCGGTAGATGTCGCCAGATCTGCTGCTTAATGACCGACTTGCGGCACCGATCCGGCAAGCCCCATTCTCTAAGGGTCTTGTGGTCAGGTGCGCCAAGTGTGGTATTAATTAATTACAATGATCGCAGATGTGAAAGCAACCTTACTTAGCAGCTGATATTAACTCTACACTACATCAATTATAGAGTATATGATAATGATTCTATACCTTAATAATCCAAGTATTTTATTTTTATATTTTAAAACTTTTCTCTCCTCTTATATTTACAGTCATGGGTGAAGGTGTTAGCACCATGAAATAGTTCCAGAAAATGAAGTATTTTTCCAAGAAAATTATTGCAATTACACATATTTTATTATACACATGTTTATTCCCTTTGTATGTATTGTAAAAAAAAAGAGAAGGGCAGACATGTGAAGGACCATTGACAATTTTGGGGCCGGGGGAGGGCACTAATCTGATGGGATTGTGCAACTCTGCACAACCCCGGTGATGCTTTTTTTTTGCCTGGTCCTGGCTGGTGATTGTGTTCTCCGATGTTTGCCTGGATCCGCTGTTCCCGTGTTACTTTCAATGCGGTCACGTGGTTTGGCCGCTGGAATTATGTCAGTGCAGGTCCTTCAGCCTTCAGTGTGGAGCCTACTGGGACGGGGTATTCGGTACCGGACTGGGGTATCGTGGGGGTTATCACGGTGGTCTTTGTCCGGACCGTGTCTTGAGATCACAAGTAAAACGGGTCATTTACAGGGGTTGTCGTGATGCCACCCACGAGTTGTGGTCAATGGGGGACCACCACTGCTGCTGCCTCTGCCAAGAGGATGGATGGCGCTGCAACCATATGTCGGGCTGCTCCTTACAAGGTATAATATATAGACAACAGTTCTACATGCAGGGAATCACACATGGGAGACTTTGGCAGGGTTCACCAGGTTTTACTTGCAGTTCTTTCACGGCTCAGTTCACAAAGCCTGTACAGCCTGTTACAGGTTAAACTCCACACTTCAATTAACCTCTCTGTAGCCAGGTTTTCCTTCTGAGACCCTTCTCTTCCTCAATACCTTTCAGGCTTTCTCCCTCTCTTGTTCTCTTGTGTCTGTATGCTGGGTGACTCGGGTTCCTATTTGGGCTTCTCCCTATGTCCGGATAGCAAGCTCTGAGCCGTATGTGTCACTGCAGCTCCTGCACGGTGTTAGGAGCTCTGACATGGAATTAGAGTTCCCCGTCAGTGTGTCTGTGATCCGGCATACAGCTTTGGTCACCTCAGAGCCAACTCTCAGGTCCCAGCCTAGCCATCCAGTGTCCCTATGTTGCAGGGGAGCACCTGGCATTTACCTACCCGTGTGACTACGGCGTACTTCAGGGGTTCCTTCCTGCCAGTTGTCCTCTGTCACTGCTGTAGTTTTCCTCGGACCCAGCTGCACTGGTCCAGTCCCGGTCTTTCCCCTTCCCTTTGCTCACGGGCTGTGGAGCGGGCTTTCTCTCCAGGGCTTAGGCCTCGCAGGATTCTGCACCTCCAGGGAATCTGAAACCTTCAGGGAAGTCACTTCCTGCTCTTGTCTTTGCCGCTCGGCACCCACTAGCCTACTACTGCTACTTCCTGGTTTTCCCCTTATGTACCCGGTCCGTCACCTTGCCTATGTCCCACCCACTGTGACTGGCCCTACCTCCCCTTGCCCGCCTAGGGTCCCGTACTCTGGGTTGGGTCTTGTGTCGGTGGGTGTATGTATGAAGGTGTTTTGTGTAAAACCTGTCTCCACCTTCTTGGCTGCAGTTCTTACCTGTGGCCCCCCTTGTCGCAGGGGCACCACACCAGGTCCTCAAGCTGGGTAATACGATTCCAGAGCTGCTCCTGCCTCTACTCCCTCAGTGAGGGAATGGAGAGATATACAATGGGGATTGTAGAGGTCTTATAGAGGAGCTTAAGGACAGTAAAAAGGCACAAAATGAGTGGTTGGCAAACCTTTATTGGTCCCCTTTACAGCTTCACAACGCGTTTCGACAGAGGTGCTCTGTCATCATCAGGTGGTGTCTGTATGTATTGGGAAAAAAATATTGCTGGCCAAAATTGTTGGCACTTTTTCAAAATTGTGGGTAAACATATGCTTCAAGCATGTGATGCTTGCTAGTGATGAGTGAGTGTGCTCGGAATGCTCGATACTCGATCGAACATTGGGGTCACCGCCTGCATGTTTCGCTTTTGTTATTTTCCCACTAACCATTAGGTGATTTCTTGATGTACAAGGTAATGCCATAGCAATGTTGGCTACTGGCATTACTGTGATTGGTCGTCCATATCATACAGTCATATGAAAAAGTTTGGGCACCCCTCTTAATTTTACTCTTTTTTTTTTTGTTTAAAATTGTTTTTTTGCAACAGCTATTTCAGTGTGATATATGTAATAACTGATGGACACAGTAATATTTCAGGATTGAAATGAGGTTTATTGTACTAACCGAAAATCTGAAATATGCATTATTTTCATATAACTGTATCATTGGGTCTTACTGCAGCTCATTGAGAGTTTATGTAGGACAAAGAGCATTGATTAGAACAGACATAAAGGCAGGGGTTTACACTTGCACCCTTTTGTACCTTTGATGTGGCACAAAAGGGTGTTGTTTGCTTTGTTTACCATAATACATTAATAAATAATTTAAAAATGTACATAAGAAAGGTAAGTTATGAAGGTAGACAAATAGGAAAAATGATTGCTAGATAGAATAGATAGATAGATAACTAGAAAAAATTATCTGCAGCACTCAGCTACTACCAATGATGCACATATGCTAACAAGCGATATATAATTGAGGAAAAAATTTAAAATGTTAAGTTTTTTCAAAAAACTCAAAAATCTTATTTTTTTATTTTCTTGGGGTTCTTGGTACAAACATTGGCCAATGTCCATTTGCTCATCAACCGTGACAAGGTGACCCCAGGTCTGATGAGTCCTACCACTGACATCCCTGTCCCCCTTTTCCTCCCTATCCCACTCGTAAGTGGGAGGACACAATCTTTTTTTTTTTGTTTTGTGTATAACAAATGGAGAATCTGGCTCCATGTCTGCAATTTGCACCCTCATCACCCACAGGTGGTCTGAGGTTGAGATCGTGTCCTCCCACGTACGAGTGGGATAGGGAGGAAAAGGGGGACAGGGATGTCAGCGTTAGGACTCATCAGACCTGGGGTCACCTTGTCGTGGTTGATGAGCAAACGAACATTGGCCAATGTGTGTACCCCCGGTAGACCAATTGTCTCAGGATGTGATTCTATTCTGTCTAGGATAGGAGTATATTTGGATAAGATTTTGAATCTTATTGCCCAATAAAGTGAATCTTTTGTTAAGGATACCACAGATTTTCTGCAAAAAATTAAGGGGGTGGAGTTATGGGGTGAGGTCATTTTAGCCTCATTCGATGTTACCTCCCTATACACATCTATAGATCATGGAAGGGGTGTGGAGGTGGTGATGAAAAAATTGCATAAAGAAACTCAAATGACAGAGAGAGAGAATATGGTGCCCGCATATGCAAATATTGTAATGAGCATATTGGAGGAGGATCTCATCTATGTATCCCACCACTTCAGCTATGTGGCTGCATGGTGGAGATACATAGATGATATCTTCCTCATATGGACGGGTGATGAGGATATGTTGCTAGAGTTTCACAGATTCCTCAATACCGTAGATGAAACTATACATTTTACTCTTGTACATTCAGATAGAAATATACAATTTTTAGACGTTGATGTTGAGAGGGTGGAAGGTAAACTTGCCACAAAATTTTTTGTAAAATCAACAGATAAAAACGACCTGCTTTTATATGCAATTCAACACCCTAAAAAACGCTGGAAGGGATTACCTATAGTCAATTATTGAGAGTTAAACGGATTGAAAGCGATGAAAAATCATGTGAGAAGGCTATGGACAAAATGGTAAAAAAGTTCTCTGATAGAGGGTATCCATCTCGTCTGCTAAATAAACAAAAACTAAAGGTAGAAGAACGGGATAGACAGGATATTCTAGATCAGGAGAAAGGGGTAAAAAACATTGATCGGATCCCTATGGTGACAACCTTTTGATAAGATAAGATTAGATAAGAGTAAAAAAGTAATATTAAGGGGAATGAGATTGCTTTCTCAAAAAAATCATGGGGATATACTATAAATTATTTTTTTTGAAGAGAAATAAAGAATTGCATATAAAATATATTTGTGTCATGATGTTTATTGGGAGATTGGCATGGAAAATTAAAAATTAAATTGGAATAGGTCTATAGCAACACATGTGCTGAGATCCTGAGGACAAAATCTCATGAGATCTTAAATATCACAAGAAGTGGGGATGTCTCATTTGAAAGTGGAACCTCCCACACTGAGTGACGCTGAAAAATGACCTTTTGGTCAGACCTTAGTACGAATGATGTTTTTTTTGGGATCGATACTCCCTTAAACAATGATTAGTTAATAAAAAAATACTTGTATGGCACTTATATTTAATATTGAGTAGTCCCCCTGTAGTTAGTAATGCGTTTTGAAACGCTATTAGATTGATGTGACTTAAATAGAATACCTATAGGAGCGGAACTTACTAAAAATGGCGCCGCTAGCTTCAGAAATGAACTGCGCATGCGCAGTACGGAGGATGATGGGTATGATGTCACTTCCGGTCACGGACATGCGCAATTGATATAGGAAAACGCCGAAGACAGCGTGGTGAATATAGTACACTGCGATGTGAGTACATGAGTCCCCTGAAGGAAATGAGGGACACCTGCTTATTTTAATTGCACTATTATGTAATGATGCATGAAAGTCCTGGTTTCAGTACAATATGTACATAGGATTGGGACCATATCTATAACACTATATAAAGCACTTTTTGTATTACACAGGTATCACATTATTTAGTATAAAATATGGTATATATTTAAAGAATTTTATACATCTACTTATATAATCGGGAGTTTGGGATTCGGGCGTTGTAGCCGAATCCCAAAATCCTTTGCGGCACTGCGAGTGATGACACTTCAGCGTCATCACGCGAACAGTCTCTGCTGCCCACCTGTCCGCCCCGCCGCGAGCGATGACGCATTGCGTCATCGCGAGCCGCCTCGCGCCCTCCACGAGGTCTCCGCTGCCCCTCGCTGCTCTATCACCGAGGGGGCCTCGGTGACGCCATGCAGCTGCAGTAGCGGTGTCCTTGCAGAGACATGTAATTTCCAAGATGGCGTCCAAAATCTCGCAAGATTTTGGCGCCATCTTGGATATTACATGTCGCCGCAGGGACTATCCCACCGCTACCCGCTGCTCCATTCCCTCCCCTCCTCGCTCCATCGCCCTCTCCCTGCTCCATTGCCCTCCCCCGCTACATTGCATGCACCCCCGCTCCATTGCGCGCCCCCCCCCAAAGCTCCATTGCGCCCCCACAGCTCCATTGCGGACCCCCCCACCGCTCCATTACCCCTCCCCGTCTCACCCGCCGCTCCATCTCATTCACAGCTGGTAATCACCGGTCATATGACAGGCTCTTCAGCCCGCCTATCACAAGACCGCTCAGTACTTGCTGCCTTTTCAACACCGGCTGCGGCTCACACAGGATGGCAAGGGGGATCCTTCCTACGCTCACCGCTGCCCCTCCATACTGTTCTCACCACCCACTTGCCCTCCATCCTGCGCTGACCACCCACTGGCCCTTCATCCTGCGTTGACCACTGAGCCTCCATCCTGCGCTCACCACCCACTGGCCCTCCATCCTGCGCTGACCACCCACTGGTCCTCCATCCTGCGCTGACCACTAAGCCTCCATCCTACACTGACTACCCACTCACCCTCCATCTTGCGCTGACCACTGAGCCTCCATCCTGCGCTGACCACCCACTCTGCCTCCATCCTGTGCTCACCACTGACCCTCCATCCTGCACTGACCACCCACTGGCCCTCCATCCTGGGCTGACCACTGAGCCTCTATCCTGCGCTGACCACTGAGCCTCCATCCTGCACTGACCACTGAGCCTCCATCCTGCGCTGACCACTGAGCCTCCATCCTGCGCTGACCACCCACTGGCCCTCCATCCTGCGCTGACCACTGACACTCCATCCTGCGCTGACCACCCACTGGCCCTCCATCTTGCGCTCACCACTGAGCCTCCTTCCTGCACTGACCACCCACTGGCCCTTCATCCTGCGCTGACCACTGACCCTCCATCCTGCGCTGACCACTGAGCCTCCATCCTGCGCTGACCACCCACTGGCCCTCCATCCTGCATTGACCACTGAGCCTCCATCCTGCGCTGACCACTGAGCCTCCATCCTGTGCTCACCACCCACTGGCCCTCCATCCTGTGCTGACCACTGAGCCTCCATCCTGAGCTGACCACTGAGCCTCCATCCTGCACTGACCACCCACTGACCCTCCATGTTGCGCTCACAACTGAGCCTCCGTCCTGCACTGACCACCCACTGGCCCTCCATCCTGCGCTGACCACTGACCCTCCATCCTGCGCTGACCACTGACCCTCCATCCTGCGCTGACCACTGAGCCTCCATCCTGCGCTGACCACTCAGCCTCCATCCTGTGTTGACCACCCACTGGCCCTCCATTCTGCGCTGACCACTGGCCCTCCTTCTTCCGGTGACCACTGAGCCTCCATCCTGCTCTGACCACCCACTTGCCCTCCATCTTGTGCTCACCACTGACCCTCCATCCTGCAATGACCACCCACTGGCCCTCCATCCTGCGTTAACCACTGAGCCTCCATCCTGCACTGACCACTGAGCCTCCATCCTGCGCTGACCACTGAGCCTCCATCCTGCGCTGACCACTCAGCCTCCATCCTGCGTTGACCACCCACTGGCCGTCCATCCTGCGCTGACCACTGAGCCTCCATCCTGCGCTGACCACTGAGCCTCCATCCTGCGCTGACCACCCACTTGCCCTCCATCTTGTGCTCACCACTGACCCTCCATCCTGCAATGACCACCCACTGGCCCTCCATCCTGCGCTGACCACTGAGCCTTCATCCTGCACTGACCACTGAGCCTCCATCCTGCGCTGACCACCCACTGGCCTTCCATCTTGTGCTGACCACTGAGCCTCTATCCTGCGCTGACCACTCACTGCCCCTCCATCCTGCACTGACCACTGAGCCTCCATCCTGTGCTGACCACCCACTGGCCCTCCATCCTGCGCTGACCACTGAGCCTCCATCCTGCACTGACCACTGACCCTCCATACTGCGCTGACCACCCACTTCCCCTCCATCCTGTGCTGACCACTGAGCCTCCATCCTGCGCTGACCACCCACTGGCCCTCCATCCTGCGCTGACCACTGGCCCTCCATCCTGCGCTGACCACTGGCCCTCCATCCTGCACTGACCACCCACTGGCCCTCCATCCTGCGCTGACCACTGACCCTCCATCCTGCGCTGACCACTGAACCTCCATCCTGCGCTGACCACTGAACCTCCATCCTGCGTTGACCACTCAGCCTCCATCCTGCGCTGACCACTGAGCCCTCCATCCTGCGCTGACCACTGAGCCTCCATTGTCTGCTGACCACTCCATCCTGCGCTGACCACTGACTCTCCATCCTGCGCTGACCACTGAGCCTCCATCCTGCGCTGACCACCCAGCCTCCATCCTGCACTGACCACTGAGCCCTCCATCCTGCGCTGACCACTCTGCCTCCATCCTTCGCTGACCACTCCATCCTCTGCTGACCACCGACCCGCCATCCTGTGCTGACCACCCAGCCTACATCCTGCGCTGACCACTGCCCCCATCCTGCGCTGACCACTCTGCCCCCATCCTGCGCTGACCACTCTGCCCCCATCCTGCGCTCAAAACTCTGCCTCCATCTTGCGCTCACCACTCTGCCTCCATGCTGCGCTAACCACTGAGCCACCGCGCACTGCTAACCACTAAGCCACTGCACTCTGCAAACCACTCAGTCATTGCACTGTGCAAACCGCTGAGCCATCACACTATGCAAACCACTGAGCCACCAAATACACTGCTTACCACTGACCCATCATATTGTGCTAACCACTAAGCCACCGTATACATTGCCAACCACTGAGCCCTCATACTGTGCTAACCACTGAGCCACCATATACACTGCTAACCACTGACCCACCATACTGTGCTAACCACTCAGCCACCATATACATTGCCAACCACTGAGCCACCATAAAGTGCTAACCACTAACTCAACATATACAGTGCTAACCACTAAGCCAGCGTATACTGTGCTAACCACTCTGCCACCGTATACAGTGCTAACCACTGAGCCACCATATACAGTCCTAACCACGAAGCCTCCATGCAGAGTTAACCACTCTGCCTCCATATAGTGCTAACCACTGAGCCACCATACTGTGCTAAGCACTGAGACACCGTACAGTGCTAACCACTGAGCGACTATATACTCTGATAACCAGCCCATATTAAACTGAGCCACCCATGCTACATTGACAACTTTGCCATAAACCACTGAGCCACCGGCAGTGCTAACTATTGAGCCACCATACAGTGCCTAACCACTGAGCCACCATACAGTGCTAACCACTGAGCCACCGTCAGTGCTAACCACTGAGCCACCATACAGTGCTAACCACTGAGCCACCGATACAGTGCTACCACTGAGCACCATACATCTAACACTGAGCCACCATTACAGCGCTAACCACTGAGCCACCATACAGTGCTAACCACTGAAACCACCATACATGCTAACCACTGAGCCACCATACAGTGCTAACCACTAGCCACCATCAATCTAACCACTGACCATCATATACAGTGCTAACACTGAGCCACCATATACAGTGCCAACCATCTGAGCCATCATACGTGCTATTCACTGGTCACATATACAGTGCTAACATCACCACATTACTGTTAATTTGGCCTCATATACAGTGCACACTGATCACTTACAGTGCTAACACTGAGCTCTGTATACAGTGCTAACTACTGAGCCAGCGTATACTCTGCTAACCATTGAGCCCCCGTATACTCTGCTAACCCATGAGCCCCGTATACTCTGCTAATCACTCTGCTGCAGGCAGGAGGGGGCCAGGGAACAGCGGTTGGGTGCGGCCAGGAGGCCCCCCTCCTGCCCGCACCCGCCCGCTGTTCTCTCGCCTTCTCCTACCCGCACCTGGCCGCTCTTCACCAGCCCCTCCTGCCCGCACCCGGCCGCTGTTCTCTGGCCCCCTCCTGGCCGCTGTCCCCTGGCCCCCTCCTGGATTTCGCCATCGCTGCACACTGACACCGCTGCACATCGGTACTGCTGTAGGTATCTATATATATAATCACCAATGTTGTACCGCTATTCCGGCATGCACCGCGGCACTGTTGCGAGCGATGGCTCGCAGCGCCTTCGCGAGCCGCTATTCACAGACTCAGACCCGCGAGCCGTGGCACCACCACAAGCCGCAGTCACGTCCCCAACGGTTACGTCCCCACCGCGAGCCGCAGTCACACCAGGCACAGTTGCAACGCCATTCACACCTCACCAGCGCAGTAACCATCCGTCACCGAGCATGCGCATTCACGAAATTTACCTCACAGCAAGGACACGCCCCTATTTCCTCCACTCTGGAAGTACGCTGCTCTCATAGAAGAAATCGGTGGTGACTCCATTACGTCACATCACCTCTCCACCCACCAGGACGCCCATTAAGGTCGCCATCACGCCCACAAAGCTGTTACCCACAGAACTACCTGTATATACTCTGCTACTCACGCAGCTGACTGTATACTCTGCTACCCACAGAGACCCCTGTATATACTCTGCTACCCACGCAGCCGGCTGTATACTCTGCTACCCATGCAGCTGACTGTATACTCTGCTACCCACAGAGCTACCAGTATATACTCTGCTACCAACGCAGCTGCATGTATACTCTGTGACCCACAGAGACACCTCTATTTTCTCTGCTACCCACGCAGCCGGCTGTATACTCTGCTACTCACAGAACTGCCTGTATATACTCTGCTACCCACGCAGCTGACTGTTTACTCTGCTACCCACAGTTACCTGTATATACTCTGCTACCAGCGCAGCTGCCTGTATACTCTGCTACCCACGCAGCTGACTGTATACTCTGCTACCCACAGTTACCTGTATATACTCTGCTACCAACGCAGCTGCATGTATACTCTGCTACTCACAGAGCTGTCTGTATATACTCTGCTACCCACACGGCTGACTGTTTACTCTGCTACACACAGAGTTACCTGTATATACTCTGCTACCCACACAGCTGCCTGTATACTCTGCTACCCACGCAGCTGACTGTATACTCTGCTACCCACAGAGCTACCTGTATATACTCTGCTACCAACGCAGCTGCCTGTATACTCTGCCACCCACAGAGACACCTGTATATACTCTGCTACCCACGGAGCCGGCTGTATACTATGCTACATACAGAGCTGCCTGTATATACTCTGCTACCCACGGAGCCGCCTGTATAGACTCTGATACCCATGCAGCTCCCTGTATACTCTGCCACCCACAGAGACACCTGTATATACTCTGCTACCCACAGAGCTGCCTGTATATACTCTGCTACCCACTGAGCCGCCTGTATAGACTCTGCTACCCACGCAGCCGGCTATATACTCTGATACCCACAGAGCCACATGTATAATTTGCTACCCACAGAGCCGCCTGTATAATCTGCTACCCTCAGAGCCGTCTGTATACTCTGCTACCCACAGAGCCGTCTGTATACTCTGCTACCTACAGACCCGCCTGTATACTCTGCTATCCACAGAGCCCCCTGTATACTCTGCTACCCACTGACCCGCCTGTATACACACAATTCATTTTACCGCGCTCCCGATGCAATTGCATTGGGGATTTTTACTAGTTAAGATATAATTTGATGATTGAAAGATTGTAAATGAGCACCTATAAGAAGTTGTTAGTTTGACACGCTCACTGCTTGAAAAAGGACATAAAGTCCGAAACATCGCCACGCCATAGGCATTAAAGATCCAATTTTTTGGAATTGATGGTGCTGATTTTCATTTTTTTCTCTCTATTGGATGAATACCGGGGCAGGTATTTGAGAAAACGTGCACACCTGCAGGTAAAAAGTTTGGTGCTGTTCCATTTTTATTTAAATAGATAGATAGATAGATAGATAGATAGATAGATAGATAGATAGATAGATAGATGAAAAAATGAAAGGCAGCACTTCCTTCATAAGATCCAAAAGGGTTTTATTAGCCCTAGGACTGCAACGTTTCGGCTCCTTGCCTTTCTCAAGCAGTGATAAACAAATGCAGTGCTCACATATATATAGCTCCCATCCCAGGAGCTCACAATCATCCAATTAATACAGTGTTGTGCATAAATTTCATATACAAGTATAATATTAAGTATACATAGTGCTCACAAGTGTACAATATAGTGTATACAGTGCTATAACCTTTTATACATGGCATACAACTCCATATTCATGATAATACACAGTATTATATCTTAATTATTACAATCAAGACTCAGGTGACACTTATCTTGTAATCAGAGGACTTCATAATACAACTGTACATTGTGAATTCCGCTTTGCACCCGACGGTGAAGTATTGTGCTGTTTCGTTTTTTGACTTTTTTTAGATAGATAGATAGATAGATAGATAGACAGTTAATGCTTGTAACAATGCACTGTAATTTATAAAAGAAGTGTTAACACAAGATTATCTATTATATAATCGCGAATCGGAAAAGCGCCCCTTCACGCGCACTTTCCGATGTCGTCATGTGGATACGAATTTAACATTGGGCGCGAAGCGCCCAATGCTGCGCGAGCAATGGCCGCGAGGCCATTGCGAGTCGCTGGCCCAGGGCGAGCAATGGCCGCGAAGCGGCCATTGCGAGCCGCTGGCCCAAAATCCATCCACAGCCCCGGCTACAACCTTAGCGATTTACCGCTCAGGTAGCGCGAGCAATGGCCGCGAGGCCATTGCGAGTCGCTGCCTGAGCCGCAATTCGCTCCCCGGGGACCATGGAGCCGAGGCGGCATTGCCGCCTCCGCTCCCCGCTACACACAATTCGCCACCCCCCCCCCATGTCCGCACAGCCCGCCCCCATCAATGTCCCCACAGCCGACCCCCATGTCCGCACAGCCGACCCCCATGTCCGCACAGCCCACCCCCAGCAATGTCCGCACAGCTCACCCCCATGTCCGCACAGCCCGCCCACATCAATGTCCGCACAGCCCACCCCCCTGTCCGCACAGCCGACCCCCATGCCCGCACAGCCGACCCCCATGCCCGCACAGCCGACCCCCATGCCCGCACAGCCGACCCCCATGCCCGCACAGCCGACCCCCATGCCCGCACAGCCGACCCCCATGCCCGCACAGCCCACCCCCATGTCTGCACAGCCCGCCCCCATCAATGTCCACACAGCCCACCCCCATGTCCGCACAGCCGACCCCCATGCCCGCACAGCCCACCCCCATGTCCGCACAGCCCACCCCCATGTCCGCACAGCCCGCCCACATCAATGTCCGCACAGCCCACCCCCCTGTCCGCACAGCCGACCCCCATGCCCGCACAGCCGACCCCATGCCCGCACAGCCGACCCCCATGCCTGCACAGCCGACCCCCATGCCCGCACAGCCGACCCCCATGCCCGCACAGCCGACCCCCATGCCCGCACAGCCCACCCCCATGCCCGCACAGCCGACCCCCATGCCCGCACAGCCGACCCCCATGCCCGCACAGCCGACCCCCATGCCCGCACAGCCGACCCCCATGCCCGCACAGCCCACCCCCATGCCCGCACAGCCGACCCCCATCAATGTCCGAAAAACCCCCCATGTCCGCACAGCCGACCCCCACTAATGTCCACACAGCCCCCCCCATGTCCTCACAGCCCACCCCCATGCCCGCACAGCCCGCCCCATCAATGTCCGAAAAACCCCCCATGTCCGCACAGCCGACCCCCACTAATGTCCACACAGCCCCCCCCATGTCCGCACATACTTACATGTCTTCTTAGTCATCTGATCGTCCGTCCGGCCAGGCGTCCTCTTCGTCCGGCCAGGCGTCCTCTTCGTCCGGCCCCGGCGATCTTCTGTCTTCTTCCAGCTCCGACGTCCTCTTCTCTTCTCATTCAGGTACAATGGACGACAAATCCGCCATTGTATCTCAATGAGATATGAGCGGCTCTTCTGATTGGTCGCTGTGTACTGCCCTCAGCCAATCAGAAGAGCCCCTCATTGAGCTCGAATTCTGATTGGTCGGCGGCCAATCCGAAATCGGGCTCACTGCCCATAGACATGTATTAGCGGTGTGTCCGCGATTTTACGGCCGACAAATAGAACCAGGTGGCCGGCCATAAAATCGCCGACACACCGCTAATGTATGTCAATGGGAAAAATAGCGGACCTGAATGAGAACTGTCTCACTTAAAATAAATAATAAATTAAATAATAAATAAAATAATTTAAAAAGAATTAAAAAATAATAAAAAATAATAATAAAAAAATAATAAAAAATTAAATAAAAATAATAAAAAATATAAATATATGCTAATCAGCTCAGCCCTTTTGCCGGACCACAATGAGAACTGTGTCTCACTTAAAATAAATAATAAATTAAATAATAAATAAAATAATTTAAAAAGAATTAAAAAATAATAAAAAATAATAATAAAAAAATAATAAAAAATTAAATTAAAATAATAATAAAAAAAATAAATATATGCTAATCAGCTCAGCCCTTTTGGCGGACCACAATGAGAACTGTGTCTCACTTAAAATAAATAATAAATTAAATAATAAATAAAATAATTTAAAAAGAATTAAAAAATAATAAAAATAATAATAAAAAAATAATAAAAAATTAAATAAAAATAATAATAAAAAAATAAATATATGCTAATCAGCTCAGCCCTTTTGGCGGACCACAATGAGAACTGTGTCTCACTTAAAATAAATAATAAATTAAATAATAAATAAAAGAATTTAAAAAGAATTAAAAAATAATAAAAAATAATAATAAAAAAATAATAAAAAATGAAATAAAAATAATAATAAAAAAAATAAATATATGCTAATCAGCCCAGCCCTTTTAGCGGACCAGAAGGAGAACTGTGTCTCACTTAAAATAAATAATACATTTTATAATAAAATTATTTAAAAATAATTAAAAAATTATAAAAAAAATAATAAAAAAAAAAATTAAAAATTATAAAATATTACAAAAAATAATAATTAAAAAAAAAATCTAATAATAATTATATTACTGCTAATAATAATGATATTAATGCTAATAATTATGCTATTAATGCTAATAATAATGCTAATAATGCTAATAATTATGCTATTAATGCTAATAATTATGCTATTAATGCTAATAATAATAAGATTAATGCTAATAATAAGCGGCCATTGCGAGCACTCAGCCCCAATAAGTATTGAACGCGCCCCAAAAAGTATTGGACCCCCCCCAAAAGTATTGGACCCCCCCACCCAAAAGTATTAGACCCCCCAAAAAAAGTATTGCACCCCCAAAAAAGTATGTGACCCCCCCAAAAAAAGTATGTGACCCAAAATAGTGACCCCCCAAAAAAAGTATGTGACCCCCCCAAAAAAAGTATGTGACCCCCCCCAAAAAAGTATGTGACCCCCCCAAAAAAGTATGTGACCCCCCAAAAAAGTATGTGACCCCCCAAAAAAAGTATGTGACCCCCAAAAAAAGTATGTGACCCCCCAAAAAAAGTATGTGACCCCCCAAAAAAAGTATGTGACCCCAAAAAGTATGACCCCCCAAAAAAAGTATGTGACCCCCCAAAAAAGTATCTGACCCCCAAAAAAAGTATGTGACCCCCAAAAAAAGTATGTGACCCCCCAAAAAAAGTATGTGACCCCCCCAAAAAAAAGTATGTGACCCCCCAAAAAAAGTATGTGACCCCCCCAAAAAAGTATGTGACCCCCCCAAAAAAGTATGTGACCCCCCCAAAAAAAGTATGGGACCCCCAAAAAAAGTATGGGACTCCCCAAAAACTATTCACACCCCCCCGAAAAGTCCTCACACCAGCTATAACTACTATAATCAAATTAATGCACATTCTAGAATCCCGATGCATTTGCATCGGGCTCACAGCTAGTATTGAATATATGTTTAATCACATGCATCTTATCTTAATAACATACCTAAAGAAGTGACACGATTAATACACAAAATGAGCATTGGGATATCTTATTTAACTGACAGACTGAATGTGGGTATACTCCTTGATGGGTAAGAAACATGGCGCTATTTTCCACTAAATATACAGTTTAATTATTTGCGAGCATACATTGACTTTGACTATTAAAGAGAACCTGTCACCCCCCTGGTACTTTTCAAAGTAAAAACACCACTGAATGCAGTGTGCATGCTGCATTCAGTGAAGGTGTGTACCATGTCTCTACCCCTCCTGTAACCCAAAATAAACACTTTGGAAAGTTTAGAGTTCATAGGTCAGGGGGGCTTGTCTGACAATGCTGTGCTCGCTGTCAGCCCAGTCCTCCCCACCTCCTGCATGTGTGTACCGCCTCCTCTTGTGTGGGTCTGCCCTCCTCCTCTGCTTCACACACAGACACACAACCAGGCAGGAGGTGGGAAGGACCGGGCTGGCAGTGAACACAGCATTATCAGACAAGCCCCTCTGACTTCTTAACTCTAAACTTTCCAAAGTGTTTTTTTTTCGGCTTACAGGGGAGGTAGAGACATGGTACACACCTTCCCTAAATGCTGCTTGCATGTTGCATTCAGTGATGCTTTCACTTTGGAAAGCACCAGGGGGTGACAGGTTTTCTTTACCGGAACCTGCCAGGTGGTTTATGTCTCCCCAGCTATCACTATCTGTACCTGCAGCGTCATAATACTATTCTAATCATCCCTGTCTGAGCTCACAGTGTAATGTAAAGGTGAAAAAAGCATTTATAAACTGACATTTCAGTCTACACCTTGGAGGAGGGAGACTGTCTGGCAGGATAATAATTAACTCACTATTACCTTGCATGTCTAAAGGACCTGTGTGATATAACGATCATGTAACCATAGTGGGTGGAGCTAAGCAAGCAAACTCATATTATGTTATATGGACTTAGCTCCACTTATTGTAGTCACATGGTTATGACATCACATCAGGTCTCCCAACATGTTCTAACATAAGGCTGAAATGTTAACTATTAACCTGCCAAACAGTCTCCGTCCTCCAAGCCGGAGACTGACTGCCTCATTACATAAGAAAATGTAAGTGTATAAATGCTTTTTTAGGCTAGAGTCACAAATGCGGCAGGATGAACAAAGTGTTAAATGTGTATTAAAACATTAATTATTAACATTAGCTGTGGACAACATGTCTCTAGGGGGTCCCCACCACCCCTAGAGACATGCTGTCCACTCCTCTCAGCATATTAGGGGTTAATAAGCCCTTTACAGTAATCCGGCTATTGTCGGCTTTGTACAAATTTGTGAATGAAGCCGCGGCTCCTGACAGTACAGGAGATACTGTACGTAATGTACGTATAGTATCAGCTGCTGTCCAGGGTCCTGTAACCCTTAACATTAGGTCTATGGGGTGCGCTACCCATAGACCTAATGTTAATGGTTACAGGATCAAGGACAGTGGCTGATACTATATGTACATTACGTACATTATCTGCTCTAATGTGAGGAGCCGCGGTTTCATTCATAAATTTGTACAAAGCCGACAATAGCCGGCTTACTGTAAAGGGCTTATTAACCTCTCACATGCCCACAAGAGTGGACAGCATGTATCTAGGGGGGTGGGCACCCCCTAGAGACATGTTGCCCACAGTTAATATTAATATTTAATTTTTTAATACACATTTAACACTTTGTTCATCCCTGTGGCAGCAGGGATGAACAAAGTAGACGGTAATCGCATTGCTCCAGATTGCACATCCTGAGCAATACGGTTACCACATTGCGGTTTCAAGCACACATTTTTAAAAAAAAATGTGTGTGAAGGCAATTGCGGTTACCGCATCCGCATGTGGATGCAGTCACCGCAATTGCCTTTCAAAGTGTGACCCCAGCCTTTCACCTTTCACATCACACGATGAGCCCAGACAGGGATGATTAGACTGGTATTATAAAGCTGCAGCTACTGACAGTGTTGATACAGTTCCATATAGTTTAAATAATGGAGATACTGGGAAATCCCAGTGGAGCTCAGCAGCTTTATATTTGATACATACAATAAATAGGAGAAAAATTAGAGCATATTGCTACAATACTTTGCATATAAATACTTGATTTATTTAGGTTTCTAGAGACATAGTAAATACTAGGATACAAGATACATAAAGTGCCATTATTACAAATACACTAGCACCAAGGTACAGTAGGATATATTGCACAGTTGGATTGACAATCAATACAATTCATGGGAAGACATTTAATACACCCTTGTTTAGGGAAATCACAGATAGCCATTCAATAATCACACTGTTGCAGACAGACTATACTGTGGAATAACAGCCCCATATGATTGCTGCTCAACTAATGAGCTGATCAGTCCATAAAGGTTATAAGTACATATCCATACCAAAGTTGCCTGTAGTGCAGGAAGGAGGGGACCCCCTTAGTACCAGACTCCTGAAGTACGTTTCACTTGGTTTTCTTGTTATCACGATTGCTCTTGATGAACCTTTATGGACTGATCAGCTCATTAGTTGAGCAGCAATCATATGGGGCTGTTATTCCACAGTATAGTCTGTCTGCAACAGTGTGATTATTGAATGGCTATCTGTGATTTCCCTAAACAAGGGTGTATTAAATGTCTTCCCATGAATTGTATTGATTGTCAATCCAACTGTGCAATATATCCTACTGTACCTTGGTGCTAGTGTATTTGTAATAATGGCACTTTATGTCTCTTGTATCCTAGTATTTACTATGTCTCTAGAAACCTAAATAAATCAAGTATTTATATGCAAAGTATTGTAGCAATATGCTCTAATTTTTCTCCTATTTATTGTAGCTACTAACAGTGATAGCTAGGGAGGCATAAACTAGCTGACAGGTTCCCTTTAAGGTCTCTTACATGACATAGGCCTGATTCCTATCTTTTGCTGCACATACCATATATATATTGGTTAGTGACACATCAAGTTATTGGCCCATTATACCCTACTATTATAGATTAAACTGTCCTGCTGCTAATTTGTCTACCTTGTATTCATCTATTGTTTGATATATATTTGGTATAGGTGAATTTTAATATATCTCTATAAATTATACAAAACTTTTTTAGCCTTATGTTCCCTTGGTTCTTCTTTTCTTTTAAATATAATGCCTTCAGTGGTTTTTGATGGCCTTATCTATTTGTTAGTTATAGTAAGGGTGTGTGCCCACATAGTGGTTTTACGTCGGTTTAGCAGCGAAAACCGCCGGCGGTTTAGCATAGGTTTTATTTAATTTTATGTAAATCCTTAGCTTTAGGACTTACAAGTAACCCTATGTAATTTAGAAAACGCTGTGCACACATAGTGGGTTTATGTGAGCGGATCCGCCCGTGGTTGAGCGGTTTTCCAGCGGTTTAGCAGCATACAGCATGTCAATTCTTTTCAGCGGTTTTTGATCGGTTCCATGAAAAAAATCCTCCATAGAAAACCGCCGGAAAAACCGCTGGAAAAACCGCCGGAAAACCGCTGTGCACACGCTGAAAAAAAACGACGGAAAACCGCCGGAAAACAGCTGGAGACTTCAGAGCTCAGAACTGATAATTTCCAGCAGTTTACTGACGATTTGAACGTCACTAAACCACTATGTGGGCACACAGCCTTAAAATGGTCCTATTTAACGTGTTTGTGGGATTTTTTATTCTCCATCTAGTATTTTGTAAGAACTCCATGATTTTTAAGAACAGCATGAAGTCTGCTAGGTATAGAATGAAAAAAATTAATAACATATCATAACATCTATCTTTTTCTATTTTTCAGGAATTACCATATTTAGAGCATTAATTAGACAAGAGCAAACATTTTAAAATTTGGGTTTAGTTAGTTGAAAGAGCATATGTTTGCCAAATAGATCTGCGACCGATTCGCTAAACTTCTGAACCCCATTACATCAATGGGAGGCAAAATCAATGGCCTAGAAAAAATAATCAAAAGGGGCACAAAAGCTGCCAAAACAGGTGAAATTAAGGACAGACATCAGGAAAAGTGCCATTTGTTCCCAAGAGTAAACATTTCATCATTGTGATTTATGGATGCATGTGACAAGGCCTGGCCCAGTATTTCAAGCTTCAGCCTTGATCCAGAACAGGAGAGATGAGTGACAGGTTTAGGCCTGGTGCTCACATAACTCTGTTAAATTCACAAAACACACAACAAAAACACCCCAAGAAGAATCTCCACATTTATAAAAATGAAGGCCCAATATCACAGACATCAATTGACCTGAACTAAAAATTGTATAGTGACACAACCTGCATGCATGGCACAGGGTCTGGAACAGAGCTTGGAACAAGATTTTGAGCTTAAAATTCATTAGCAACAGAGAGATGAGTGACACGTGTAGGCATATTGTTCAAAGAGCCCTGCTAAATTCAGGAAGCACATTTCAAAAAACTAGAGCCAGATATCTCCAAAGTGGAATCATTGACTCAGAATAAAAATTGTATAACAGCGAAATGAATGTAGCCTACTGAATAGTCTATCATCATCGTCTACTCTGCCCAGTCTGGCGCTGGGGTGGAAAAGTCCTTGGAGATCCATAACTTGTTCATCTTGATGAAAGTTACATGCTCTACATTTTTAGGTGACAGCCGAATGTTCTTATCCATCAGGACACCACTAGCAGTGCTGAAGACACATTCTGAGAGAACACTGGCTGCTGGGCATGATAAAACCTTCAAGGTGTGACTGGCGAGCTCAGGCCAGCATTTTTAAAGCCCAAAATGAAAAAGGGTCCAGAGTCTCCTTGATGGCATGGATATTGAGCTCTAGATACTCCTGCATCATCCTCTTGAGTCATTCACTATGTGTCAGACTTGTACCAAGTTCTGTCAGTGGATGGGCTGGTTTAAAAAATTGGTCAATCCACTACCAGAAATTTTTTCTGACAGTTAATCTGTTGCTGCATATATTTCTCCGTTGACTACTCAACATCCTATGGGTTGGAGGACGTCCTGCTGTGTTGGGAAAAGCTAGTCCGAAGATTGTCTACAAAATGTTTTGATACTACAGCATGTGCGTGTCCCTGTCAAAGCTGGGAAGCATCTAGCTAAATTCGCTCTAATACCACGGATTCAATAGTGTGGCAACCTAGTAGTCATTGGTAATTCGAATCCTAACAATACGGGCATCATGTTGCCAATAGTGCAGCAAGAAAGTGCTCATGTAGCTGACGCATTCATGAGGCCCAACTCCTTGTTGTGTTGTTGATGGCATAAAAATTGAGCTTCCTACCTTTCTCCTCTACCACCAACCTCAAATAACAGAAAGGAGTATAATTTTTTCTCATCTCCTGACTGCTCTGTGCCCATCAACTCTTCATCCTCTTCCTCCTCCATTTTTCCCTCGGTTCCTGCACTTTCACTACCACTTTGGTACCATGAGCCACTCATCTATCGCCCTACTCCACCCTGCCATGTCACTAAGCTGTGTGACGAGAATCCGGACCTTTGAAACATTTATATTTTTACTGCATCCTCCTTTTCTTCCTCCTCCACTTCATCTAGTACCATCAGCTCAACCCACAGACTTTTAAAATTTTGCTCCAGCATGTAGATGACCAGAATCATGATGATGATGATGGCATCATCAGCGATAACCATTTTAGTAGCAATTTTGAAACTGTGCAGAAGGGTGCAGAGGTCCTTGATCTGTACCCACTATGCTAGCATCTTTTGCACCACATACAGCTTGCTTTGTCACTGTATGCATTATTACATACTGTACCAGGACTTGTTGCTGCTGCCAGAGTCACTGCAACAAGCGCAGAGTGTAATTCCACCATGTCGGCACATTCAATATCAAGCAGTTAACTAGTTGTCCAAAAGACCTCTGTAGTAATGCTAATCGATAAGCCACAGGGTGAGAACAATGGTAGTGAGCACACAGTGACCTTGTCTTGTGTAGCAGCTCATCCAGGCCAGTATATTGGCATAGGAATTGCTGGGCAACTAGGTTGAGGACATGAGCTATGCAAGGCACATGTGTAAGTTTGCTGGCATAGGTTCACCACCCAGTTTTTACTGCTATCACACACAGCCTTTCTTGGATCCAGGTACAGCTGAGACAGCTATTTCTGAAACTTGGCTGCATAGCTGTCCACAAGTCTTCATCAGCGTGACTCAAGACTCATATCTCCAAGACATTTTAATTTAAACACTTCCTGATGATGGAGAGCCCTTGCAAAACAGTACAGAGGTGAGGTGGATATTGACTGTACTAATGCAACCTTAAGGGAGAGACTTTTGGCACAGCTGGAGGACTTAACGGTTTGTGATGTTGAGGTGGAGGAACAGCAGTACAGGCCACATAATGCAGCGCTTCAGCCATGAACTGTAGCAACAGCTTTTTCTTGGCCTTATCCACAACTCATACTGCAGTAGGCTGTCCAGTAACAGAAGTTGTCACTTAGCTTGGGATTTGATGAGCCAATGTTTGGTTATTACAGCTTTCAGTAACATTAGCCGTAGCCCCTACACCACATACACCTCGAACATCAAACCTATTCCCATCTCCATCAACCTTTTTCTCCTTCCTTTTTCCACCACATCCAAGGGATTTTCTAGTCTTGTTTTATGCACACAGATTTGGAAAGCACTTGTTTGAGGCCAAACACAGACTTTTCAGTACTAACTGAAGGAGTTGACAATCACTGGTTAGAGGCCAAACACAGCAGTTTTAAGGGAAACTGATGGTCTGCAATCACTTCTTTGAGGAAAGAAAATGTCTTTTTAGCATAAACTGAGGGATTTGACAATCACTAGTTAGAGGCCAAACACAGCCATTTTATGGGAAAATGAAGGCTTTGGCAATCATTGCTTTGAGACAAAAAAAAACAAAACCTTTTTATTATAAACTGAAGGATTTTACAATCACTATCTTGAGGCAAAAATGCTTTTTAAGGAAAGCTGACGCATTTTGCAATCACTGTTTTGAGGTAAAAAAATCATATTTAGTACAAACTGAAGGATTTTACAATCACTATTTTGAGGCCAAACACAGCCTTATTAGGGGAACTGAAAGATTTTACAATCACTGTTTTAAGGTCAAACACAGCCTTTTCAGTGGAAACTGTAGGATTTTGCAATTACTGCTTTGAGACAACAAAAATACCTTTTTAGCATAAACTGAAGGATATTGCAATCAGTAATCTGAGGCAAACATGCCTTTTTAAGGAAAACTGAAGGATTTTGCAATCACTGCTTTCAGGCGAAAAAATCCTATTTAGTATAAACTGAAGGATTTTACAATCATTATTTTGAGGCCAAACACAAGCCATTTTAGGGGAAACTGAAGGATTTGGCAACCACTGCTTTGAGACAAAAAAGGTCTTTTAGTAAATGTAGGATTTGACAATCACTCGTTAGGGTACCGTTACACGAGGCCATATCGCCGCCGATAACATAGGCCGCTGCATCGTCTAATGTAAAGGGGCAGCAGTGCTCTGAAACCAGGCGAGCACTCTGGGGCGATGTGCACACATCGTCCCATGTAACATGCCCATCGACGATGTTACAGGCGATGGGAGCCCTAGACTCCCATGTTAAAGCATCGCCGCTGAGGTTTGTAGACACCGCAGATGCGATGCCGCCTGTACCGGCGATGTCATCAGGTGTGACGGTACCCTTAGAGACAAAAATGCATTTTTTAGGGGAAACTGGAAGATTTTGTATTCACTACTTTGAGCCAAAAAATGTCATTTCAGTACAAACTGAAGGATTTGGCAATCACAAGTTAGTGGGAAGAAAATGGCTTTTTATGGGAAATGGAACAATTTTGCGAGCACTGCTTTGAGGCTAAACACTGCCTTTTTAGGGGAAACTGAAGGATTTAGCAATCACTGGTTTGAGGTAAAAAAAATACACTGCACTTTATTCCAGGTCCTTGAGAAAGTCAAGTGCATGCGGCAGGCTCCCCATTTCTAGTGGTATCTCTGCACTATGTTTAGCAGTTGACAGTGATAAGCTCTGGGTAGATCTAGGGGTTATTTAGATATACCATACAGGTTGCATGTATAGTTTGCTAATTTCTACATTGTACACTTAGGCTGTTTTCTGTTCCCTTTATTGGTCTCCTGTTGCACACCTTCCTGTTTTTTTTAACTCTGCTCCATCAGAGTTTATTTTTCTAGCTGATCCCAGGCCATTTTTAAGAAGCACCTATAAGTTTGTTTCTTTGCATTTAAATTGGACTATTTTTGCATACTCACAGTTTTGGTATTTATTAATATCTATTTACGTGTCATAGTGCAGACCTATTGGGCAGGATGTGGCAACATTTGTATGGTGTTTTTATATGGGTACAAATTAATTCTCTTTGAATGTGTACATATGTATGCTTTACTCAGAACAACATTGTGCAACTGTTACATTGTCTCATTTTGTGGTTCCTCTCTTGACCCTGTTATTTAGGTGCAAGTACATACCACTTAGCTAGGTCGTCATTTAATTATACCATATTTGTTGTTATCCCTAATGTTTGCAGTTATAACTGTCTACAATAATTTGCAATCTAAGCACTTATTAATGTGCTAACATATTTATATTTTTTAAAGGTAATGGGGAGCCTAGTCTTTTGCACTTCTTAATATTGTCACTTATTTTGTGATTCTTTTATGTTTCTATTTTGCTTTTAATAAAAGTGAAATGTAAATCTTTTTTGATAATCACAGGAAGAGAAGATAGGATGCACTCACTGCTGCTGGTCTTTGGAAGGACTTTATTTATGACAAGCACACAGGTGACATGTGGGCAGCTGCAGGATGTGAGCTGCGTCCAATGGGATGACGTACATTTTGCTCAAGTGAGCTTCTACTTGTCCACCAGTACTGGACCAGTAGACATTCACTTAAGCGAAACGTACGTCATCCCAGTGGACGCAGAGCACCTTGCAGCCACCCGCATGTCACCTGTGTGCTTGTCACAAATAAAGTCCTTCCAAAGACCACCAATGGTGAGGGCATCCTATCTTCTCTTCTTATGATTATTAAAGTCTTCTGTTAAATGGGATTGCACCCCGACAGTGTGGTGAAGCAGCCTAGCCTTATGGACCTAAGGGCTTTCTACACAATTATTGTAAATTTTTTTATATAATTATTATTATTATTATTATTATTATTATTATTACTTATTTATATAGCACCATTATATTCCATGGCGCTTTACATGCTAAAAAGGGCAGACTAGGACAAGTAACATAGTAACAATACAAGTAACAATAAATGTTGACAATTCGGTTGTACAGAAACAAGAGGGGAGAAATCCTGTCCACGAAGGCTCACACTCTACGAGGGGTGGGTGGGGATACAGTTGGAGGGGAAAGTTCCAGTCGTGAGGCGGTGTGGTGGACCGGGTCTTATTGCAGGTGGTAGGCTTGGCGGAACAGGTGGGTCTTCAGGCTTCTTTTGAAGGTTCCCAGGGTAGGAGAATGTCTGATGTGTTGTGGCAGTGAGTTCCAGAGTCTGGGTGAAGCACGGGAGAAATCCTGTATGCGGTTGTGCGAAGAGGAGATGAGGGGGGAGTAGAGGAGGAGCTCTTGGGAGGATCGCAGGTTGCGTGAGGGTAGGTATCGAGAGACCATGTCAGAGATGTATGGAGGGGACAGGTTGTGAATGGCTTTGTATGTCATGGTTAATGTTTTAAACCGGGATCTCTGGGAAGTAGGGAGCCAGTGAAGGGCTTGGCAGAGGGGGGAGACAGGGGAGTAGCGGGGAGACAGATGGATTAGGCGGGCAGCGGAGTTCAAGATAGTCTGGAGAGGTGCAAGGGAGGTATTGGGGAGGCCGGTGAGCAGGAGGTTGCAGTAATCGAGGCGGGAGATGATGAGAGCGTGAATAAGGGTTTTAGCAGTGTCGTGGTCAAGGAAAGCGCGAATCCTATAGATGTTTTTGAGCTGGAGTCGGCAGGAGGTGGCGAGGGCCTGGATGTGGGGCTTGAAGGAGAGGGAAGAGTCAAGGATAACCCCGAGGCACTTGGCATGGGGGACTGGAGAGAGAGAGCAGTCGTTGATGACGATGGATAGGTCAGGTAGTGAGGGGGAGCGTCTTGGGGGGAAGACAATGAACTCAGTTTTGTCCATGTTCAGCTTAAGGAAGCGAGCAGAGAAGAAGGATGAGATGGCGGACAGGCAGTGTGGAATTTTGGATAGAAGGGAGGTGATGTCAGGACCAGACAGGTAGATTTGGGTGTCGTCGGAGTAGAGGTGATATTGGAGGCCATGGGACTCAATGAGTTGCCCTAGGCCGAGAGTGTAGATTGAGAACAGTAATGGTCCAAGAACCGAGCCCTGGGGGACCCCGACAGATAGGGGGTAGGGCGGGGAGGATGTGTGGGAGTGGGTGACGCTGAAGGTGCGGTCCGTTAAGTATGAGGAGATCCAAGAGAGGGCAAGGTCCGTGATGCCAAGAGATTCCAGGATCTGTAGTAGAAGGGAGTGGTCAACAGTGTCGAAGGCGGCTGACAGGTCGAGGAGGAGGAGAACAGAGTAGTGGCGCTTGCTTTTGGCAGTCAGTAGGTAATTTGTGACTTTGGTCAGGGCTGTTTCAGTGGAGTGGAGGGGTCGGAAGCCAGATTGCAGGCGGTCAAAGAGGGAGCAGGAGGAGAGGTGAGAGGACAGCTCAGAGTGGACATGCTGTTCAAGTAGTTTAGAGGCGAAAGGGAGGAGAGATATAGGGCGGTAGTTGGAGACAGTTGTGGGATCGAGGGAGGGTTTTTTGAGGATGGGTGTGATCAAGGCGTGTTTGAAGGCTGAGGGGAAGGTGCCGGTGGTGAGTGATAGGTTGAAAAGATGAGTTAGGGCTGGGATGATAACGGAGGTGAGGTTGGGAATGAGGTGGGATGGGAGTGGGTCTTGGGCGCTGGTGGTGAGGTGTGATTTTGACAGGAGGGAGGAGAGCTGGTCTTCAGTTATAGGGGGGAAGCAGTTGATGGAAGTAGAGGGCAGTATAGGTGAGAGGGGAGGCTGTGGGGACAGTGGATCAAAGCTGTCTCTGATTCTGTCAATCTTTTCTTTGAAGAAGGAGGCAAAGTCTTCTGCAGAGATAAGGGGAGAGGGAGGGGGAGCAGGTGGGCGGAGTAAGGAATTGAAGGTTTTGAAAAGTTGCTTGGGATTGTGGGACTGGGAGGTTATTAGGGATAAGAAGAAGGTTTGTTTGGCGGTGGCAAGTGCAGTCTTGAAGGCGATGAGGGACTGTTTGAACAGCGTAAAATGCTCAGTGGAACATGATTTTTTCCATCGCCTCTCGGCGACCCTGGATGCCCGTCTCAGGTCTTTAGTGAGGGTGGTGTGCCAGGGTTGCCTATTAGTGCGTGGAGCGTGGTGTGTGAGGGGGGCTGCTAGGTCTAGCGCCTTGGTTAATGTGGTGTTGTAGAGGGTGGTGGCAGTGTCTGTGTCACATATAGATGTTATGTTGGCGAGAGGGAGGAGGGATTCTGAGAGTGAGTGTAGATCAATGTGTTTTAGGTTTCTGCGGGGATGATCGAGTTTGCGGAGAGGAGGTGATGTAGTAGGGGAGGTGAGGGAGGAGAAGGTCAGCAGATTGTGGTCAGACAGGGTGAGGGTTGAGTTTGTGAGATTAGTAAGGGAGCAAAGACGGGTAAAGATGAGATCCAGTGTGTGGCCATCTTTGTGGGTGGCAGAGAAGGACCATTGGGAGAGCCCGAAGGAGGAGGTCAGGGAAAGAAGTTGAGAGGCGGTTTGGTGGGCAGTGTCAATGGGGATATTGAAAACGCCCATAATGATGGTGGGGATGTCAGTAGAGAGGAAATGTAGTAGCCAGGTGGTAAAGTGGTCGAGGAAGGTGGGGATGGATCCAGGGGGGCGGTAGATGACGGCTAGCTGGAGGTTACAGGGGGAGAAGATGCGGACAGAGTGGGCTTCGAAAGATGAGAGAGTAACAGAGGGGGGTAATGGAATAGGGGCAAAGGAGCAGGTGTCGGATAGGAGTATGCCGACACCTCCGCCATGTTTGTTAGAGGGGCGGGGTGTGTGGGAAAGATTGAATCCGCCATAGGATAGTGCAGCAGGGGAGGCCGTGTCGGAGGGGGTGAGCCAGGTCTCTGTGATGCCAAGGAATGAGAGTTTATTAGAAATAAAGAGTTCATGGATATCTGTGAGCTTATTACAGACTGAGCGGGCGTTCCAGAGTGCGCCTGGCAGGGAGATTAGAGGAGCAGGGGCTGGGGGGATGGGTCTAAGGTTGGTCAGGTTGCGATGGTGGGTGATGGTGGGGTTATGAGAGTTGGTGGTGGGACGTGGGGGTGGGGTGTAGGTGACTGTGGGGATGTGGCGGGGGGGCCGGGGTTAGGGGAAATGTCGCCAGCGAGGAGGAGGAGCAGGGAGAGGGTTAGCAGGTGGGAGCATGAGAGTTTACGTGGTGGCCGTGACTGATTGGAGATGGAGGATTGAAAGTGCATGAATAGTTCAGAGGAGTGGGTGAGTTGGTTAGGTAGGATGGAGGGTGAGAGAAGAACTTTGTTGCTGGGTGGGGGGATGAGCGGGGGTAGCAGGAAGTGGAGAAGGATGGGAGTGAGAGTGCAAAGGAGGGGATACATTGTGGATGGTGAGCAGGGGATGGGAGTAGCGTGGGACAGATGCAGAGGGAAGGAGAGCTGTAGTGGTGGGTGAGTGTTCAGTAGTGAAGAGTAGTCTGGGGTTTACATAGTGAATACATTGCAGTACAAGTGAACAAATTGCATATCTGTTTGTTTGTCTTGCATGACTTACCCGTTTCCTGCCCCGTTTAACTGCCTGGTGTAACTGCATAACACTTCTACAGTTGGCACTTATGCAGTTGGCATGATTGCAAGACCCCGCATGATTGCACCCCTTAGCTGGGTCTACATATATAGTGAGTTTCTACTTAGATCTAGGTCTATTACACTTGTTAATCAATTAATCAAAGAAACTCAGCACATAATTCAGTGGCAATTCCATTTTTTATGGCATAGCATGCCTTTATCTTTGCAATGCCATACAACTTTGAAGCAATCAGTTCCAAAAACACTTATGTTCTCATTATTCCAGAGTAAAAAGTCCCAGTATTCTTCGTATGTTGCAGCATGGACTTTGGCAAATTGTATGTGAGCTTTTTTCTGCATGGGATTGGGGAGAGGTTTCCTTTGTGGACAACACCCATTTTTGCCACTCCTCTGTAGTGTATGCTGTATTGTGTTAAAGGAAGTGATCACCCTGGTTTAGCTTTCTACTTCATTAGGTAACTGCAGTAAACTGACATATTAATTTTCTTCTCTCCTTCTAATAAAAAGACACTGTTGTTAAGGTGTAAACTTCCATGGTAAGACTGGACGATTTTGTGAAACAGTTTTGAAACAATCAGTTTCAAAAAAATTTATAATCTCATTATTCTAGAGTAAAGGGTCTCAGTAGTCTTCATATTTTTCAGCATGGGCCCTGGGAAAGTTTAGGTAGGCTTTTTTGTGCATGAGCTTTAGGAGAGGCTTCCTTTGTGGACAACACCCATGTATGCCATTCCTCTGTAGCGTATGCTATATAGTTTTATGGGAAACACTATCTGCATTAAAGAAGTATTCCAGAAAGAAAAAAATAGGTCTGAACTCAATGTGGTGATCTCAAGTCTTTACTGTGGTGCAATGGGTTTCATGAAGGCATGTAGTGCCAGCATTAAATGGGAAGTGGTTTACTTCATGCAATAACCTTTTATACTGAACTGTCTGCTGGACACATGTTTAATGAATTGTTAGACTTAGGCTAGGGTCACACTTGGCATGAGTTTTTTTGGTGCCTTAAAAATAAGCATACATTTTTGCATGCTTTTTACATTTCTGCATGGGTCTTTTTAGGTGCTTTTTGGCACCCATGTGTTTTTCCATGTGTTTTTGAATCAGCACCAAAAAAATAGTGCATGCACCATTTCTCGGTGCTGATTTAAAAACGCATGCGTTTTTTAGAAAACACGTGCGTTTGTTAACATGGGAAACGCATGCGTTTTTGCATGGTACTAAATGGTACTAATGGTACCATGTGTTTTTGTATGCGTTTTTGAAGGCAGCTCCTCACTTAAGTGCAAAAACACATGTCAAAAACGCATGGCACTTTAGGCATGCGTGTTTGCTATTGGAGCATGCATTTTTTTGCATGGGTTCATTTTTACATGCGTTTTTAGAAACACAGGTCTCCAAAAACGCATGTAAAATCTGCAAGTGTGACCCCAGCCTTACTTGTGGTTGAATTCTTGTTCATTTGAATTTATTTGTCTAAAATGTAGAGTTGCTTCTCAGATTATCATTGAGGTATAATGATTTTTGCAACATGGTCTTGAATGAAACTCTATGATAAATAACTTTTTGATGCATGCAAAATAGTTTATCCTGTTTTCAATCAATTGTGCACATTTGTGGGATTATTTTGTAGTATGGTATCCCATAGGAAAAATTAATTGAAATAAATTGAAAGGTTTTCTGACAGATTCATTGAGGTATACAGATTATCCTGAGCATTGCAAGGACATACATCATTTTAATTTCTTTTCTTTTTCAAACAAGTCTAAGAAAATGATCTCATATCATCCAGAGGCTATGCACAAACAATTTCCACTATATACCTTATACTGTGAATGAAACAAGTATTGAACAAGCCATCAATTTTCCAAGCAAATATATTTCTAAAGGAGCTATTGACACAAATTTCTCACTAGATGTTGACAACAAACCATCCAATCCACACAGACAAAGAAATCAAACCATAGATGTCCATACATTAAATTATGTGTAATCATGAGAAATATCACATGGATAAATTATTGAACACACGGAAATTTATTTAATACTTTGTAAAGCATTTGCTGGTGATGACATCTTCAACACATTTCCTCTATGGAGATACTAGTCTTATGCATAGTTCACATGTGATATTGGCCCATTCTTCCACACCAACCCTCTTCAAACTCTGAAGGTACCGTGGGCTCCTTCTATAAACTTTAATATTTAGTTCCTTCCATACATTTTCTATTGGATTCAGGTCAGGTGATTGGCTGAGCCATCCTAGCAGCTTTATTTTCTTTTTATGAAACCAATTCAGAGGTTCTTTAGCTGGGTTAATTTTCTTGCTGAAATGTTGACCCTCATTTCATCTATATTAGATGGTAGTAGATCTTTATCAAGACTGTCATGGTGCATTTTTTCAATCATCATCACTTCAATTATTTGAAGCTTGCCAGTTCTGTATGCTGAAAAGAACCATTACCCATGATGTTTCCACCTCCAAACGTCACTGTTATATTGTTTATGAGGTGATATCCAGTGCCTTTTGGTCTATAGGCATGTCACGTATTATATCATTCAAAAAGTTCCATTTTTGTCCTATATTCTCCCAGTACTTTACAGTCCTGTCTAAATTTTGTTAAAGGAAACTTTCAACTCACTGCACACATGCCATGCAATAAGGCTTTACTTATTGTTTTCTTTAAAACAGTTGTATCTGATGATTCCAGGTCTTTCTGTAGTTCTCCACAGTTGGTCCTTGGCACTTGAATAACTCTTCTGATAATTATTTTCACTCCTCTGTCACAAATCTTGCAGGAATAACCTGGTTGTGGCTGATTTATGGTGAAATGATGTTCTTTCCACGTCCAGATTATAGACTCAGCAGTGCTCACTAGAATCTTCATTGTTTAAGAAATTCGTCTATAACCAATGTCATAAATATCTTTTGCAACAAGAAGGTTGTGAAGTCTTGAAACAGCTTACTGGTTTTATCTACCATGAGATCTCTCTTGTGTGGTACCTTGATAATAAGGTTGGAAAGACACTGTACGAGTGACATGCGGGATACTCGCACGAGTCTCGGATCATTCATCCGGGATGGCCTCCCCTCTCTGGATGGGAGCAGTGGAGCTACATAGAAAAACATACCACTGACCGTATCCTGTCCAAAGAGGCAGGGGTCGTGCTGGGTGAATGATCTGAGACTTGTACGAGTAACTCTCCAGTCACTCGGACAGTGTGTTTCCAGCCTAAGACATCTTTTGAACCAACTGATAGAATGTAATCCCGCAAGGACAGGGTCCTCTCTACTATCGATCAGTATCCACTGCTAGTTTGTTCATTGTATTTTTCACTTGTTTTGTATGTATCCCTTTCTCATATACAGCACCATGGAATCAATGGTGCTCTATAAATAAATAATAATATTATTATTTTTCACTAAGTAGGATTCCTTTCTGATTTCTGATATATTTCAACTGGTTTTCAGACTTTCCTTGACTTTTTTGCACCTCTCTTTCTTCATGTGTTCAATACCTTTTCCTTATGTCATTTCTCATTATTACACGTAACTTAATTTGTAGACACTTAGGGTACCGTTACACATCACAATATCGTTCCGATATCGCATACAATTGCACGTGAGCGCGCACGTTTTGGCTCTTGTCCAAGATCGCATAGTAGATGTCACACAGGGAGATATCGGCAGGCAACGCAACTAGGATGTTGTATGCAACTTTTGTGGGTATGAACAACCCAGGGACCGAGCATTTACATTGTAGTGAATAGAAGTTGCGTTCCACATCGTAGTTGCGCCATCACACAGCACGATCATGCCAGATCGCATATGCAACCTTGTGTGGTTGAAGGGCTTACACAATCTTCTTGCAATATCGTCCCTGTGATTTTTTTCAGTCGCATTGCCCTGTTACACGACACAACGCACGGACAATATCAACTGCAACGACCACACCACGTGACGTTTTGTCGATGTTGCATTGCGATATCGCGACATGTAACGGTACCCTTATGGTTTCATTTCCTTCCCTGTGTAGGTTGGATGGGTTGATACCGATTTCTGGTGAGAAATTTATGTCAATATTGCATAAAAAAATATATTTGCTTAGAAAATTGGTTACTTGATTAATACTTATTTCACCTCCTGAATATCTCTAACATATACAGTTTAAACACATTCCAATAGATACATTTTAAAATGTGATCTAGACATAGGGAACTGTATGATACATAGTAGCCACAATTTGCTTTTAAATCTCTCTGTAAAAAAAAAAGTATATTGTAACAGTGTGTGATACCTTTTTTATTTGGAATGTACAGTCAAGTAAAATTTTCACTGTAGCTGAAAAAATGGAAGACCTAACTTCAGTTTTCATGGGTCCCATCAGCTGAGTCTCGGAGAGTCTACTGGAAGGCACGCTGTAGGGCACAATTAGCAATATTTAGTTGGGAAGAATGATTATGCTCATATTTTTAAAATCTTTTTCACTGGAGGAAACATTTGCAAATATTTATGATAAATGCACTTAAATGAAGCATAGGATAAAGAAATTTTTCAACACGTTTTAACCCCTTGGAAGTATTTTTTTTTATTTTTTGGCCATTATTTGTCTAATTTACCTCTCAAGATCTATAATATATTTATTGTTCTATCAAACAAGCTACACAATGTATTTTTTAAAGAATTTACTTAAAAATGTGAACACAATTTCTAATTGTCTGATATTGATGAAAAACTGAATCTATGCCGTATTTTTTGTTTACATAATGATCAATTTGCAGTAAAAATAACCATGGTAACTTTATCTTGCAAATCAGTATAGTAAGTCTATGTTCAGACACACCGTTTTTTTTTCTTTTCTCTTGGTCAGTTTTTCTGCTGCTGAACTATTTTTTCAAAAAACACACCACTCATTCACACTATGCATTTTGCATCCGTTTTTTCTGCTGCATTATTTTTCCCATTTAGAATGGTAACCTGTGAGAAAAATGGAGGACAAAAATGCAGTAGAAATTATCATGTACTTACAAAAAACGGATCAGTTCTTCAGGCAAAACATGGATCTGCCAAGCAATTCCCAGTCTGAATTGGCCAAAAGTGAAAACCCATTGACTTGGCTGGGAATTCATTTGGCTGATCTATTTATGCAGTGCACTGCAAAAGGATCATGAAAAAGGATGCAAAAACGTAAAGTCTGAATGTAGCCTTACATTATATTATTTTTCAGAAAGGATCCAAACAGTGTTACCGAGGGGAAGGGGAATACTTACAATAGGAATAGACAAGAAGGACAAATCCTGACACATGCTGTAGAAAACCTTAAGCTTCTTGACATCCCTAAATAGGTTCTTTCACCCATACCGTGATTGCTGTATGTTCGTACCCCTGTCTTACCCTAAGCTTGACTCTGACTAGTGCACAGGGAAACCATACAAACTCCTTGCAGATGGTGTCCTTGGTGGGAATTGAACCCAGGACCTCAGTGCTGCAAGTCTGCAAGTGCATCTATCACTTAGCCACCATGATAGATGTCACTATGATAGTGCGCAGGGCAGCAGTAACAACACAAAGGGAATAAGACAGACAAGAGTAAAGAGAATATCCTGGCTGTGATCTTCAGAAATGAGTCTAAAGTAACTTTGTTCCATGGCTGTCACCTCCACACCGATAGCAACATATAGCAGGCTATCACTACCAATTACCCAAATTAAGAGGTGAGTACTTATACCAAAAGGGAATGGATAAAACAGAAAAGCTCAGATAAGCCAGGACAGGAAGCTTTAATATACAAAAGAACATCTTTAACCCTTGCAGCACTAACAGAAGGAAATATGCTCAGCTAGCAGGAAAACTGAAAACTTAGTGAAGCTGAACGAGGTCTTGGACAGTTGAACCCCGTAATACTGATATCTGCTCCATTTCTGGATATAAAAAGATCTGGGGAAGGGCTTGGGTGTAAAAAGGATATATAAAAAAGATATGAAGAAAATGTATTATTGGAGTTTGAAAAGACAGTAAAGTTTCCCCTATTTAAGCATTTTAAATGGTTAAGAGCAGGTCTGGATAAATGTCACACATGGTCCAGTGGTTTAGTGCCTGCCTAAAGGGAATATATATAGTTTTTATGAGGTTCAAGATGTGGCAGAACCTGGTTCATTTGATTTGATTTTTGCACCTTTGTATCTATTTTATATATGGGAGTTTCATTAAGACAATATAATTATGTGTGCCCTGAAGAAGTTGCAAGAGAGCTACGAAACACATAGGCAAATAAACCTTCACGAAAAGATCCTAACTGTGACTATTAATCGGCAGCGCATATGATAATCCATAGCTTTATATATTGAAGACAGCTAGCGGGAAAGCAAAGCAGTTCAAACCAGCGCTGGTGTGTGTGTAGCTGCCCACTGCAAACTTCTGACCTGCAACAATATGGAATAGGAGAGGCCACTCTCTGTCGTAGTACCCCTATAACACATTGATACCATATGTTTAGAGATTTTTTGTAGTTACACAATCTAATATTTTTATAGTTTTTTATAAAATTTAATTGAAATATTCTGACATGTATATGCCTATATGTATGTGCATCCATCTATCTATCTATCTATCTATCTATCTATCTATCTATCTTGAAATAGAAAAAAAAAAAACAGCTAAAACTTATATTTAACATTCTGGTGCAAAAATCCCGAAAATACAGTGTCCAATTATAGACCTAATAAAGGAAAAATCAGGCAGCATTAAAAAACATTTTTTTTGTGAAAAAATAGACTTTAATGAGCCCAAAGTGCCACAACATTTTGGTGTGAACTACACCTTCTTCATGTACATTGTGAAGTGAATCTAGATTATATTTAACATAGAAGTGCAATTACAATCATTAACATAATCATGTACAAGAATCAGATAAAACTGCATGATAATGAATATAAAATATACAGTGTGAATGATAAGAGGCATACTCCGTTCGGCATATCCGAAAGTAGCGAAATTTGCAACCAACCCACTGTGTTGCTTCAAAAGGCCTAGGAATCTCAGGGACCATCTCGTACGAGCTGACATAGGTTCTAAAATACCTAGATGGTACAGGGAACACTAACCACGACCAGAAGGGGTACATTCCCCTGCATTAGTTGCATGCAATGCTTGCATGTAACTAGGGGTGAGTACTTCTTCCATCCAAGATCTGGTAAAAGATTCGAGATCAGGGGGTTCTTCACGTGTGATTCTTCATACGTGGTTTATTTCATAAAGTGTCCGTGCGGTCTCGCATATGTTGGGGAGACTACCCAGCATGTCCGAGACCGCATCAGTCAACATAAGTCTACCATCCGGTGCAAAAAGGATCTTTTACCCATCCCACATCACTTTAATACTTGCGGCCATGGGGTCTCACAACTAAAATTTCAGGTCATAGACCAAGTATCCATATCCAGGAGAGGAGGTTACAGAATTAGAAAGTTAAAAGAAAGAGAAAGTTATTGGATCCACACACTGGACACATTGGAGCCACGGGGCTTGAATAGGGAGTACGAAATAATAACATAGATTCTTCACCTATGACATGTTCTCATATTTCTGAAAAGACTTAGTGTATGTCTCTTTAAATTCCCCATTCTTGTATACCGCCTCCTTTATTTACTCTACTTATATATCTCAATGATATACTCAGGTGATCACACACATCTGCTGTGATTGTAGTCTGTGAGGGATCTGGTCAAAATCGCCATAGTGACATAAGATCATAACATCTATTTACTTATACAAATAAGTTTTTGTGTACATGTTTTTGTATGTGCCTTGACATTCTTGTATATATTTTCTTGCAGTTCCCTGAGGCTTAATCTGATGGCACCACGTCCCCACTGGGCACTCACAGCGTCAGCATTTAGTATTTGTTCACACAGCAATGGTGCTTCATCCAGCTCCTTTCCCGGCTCTGTCCGGGAGGACTGACGTCACCTCCTACATTTCCCCGCCTCCTCTCACTTCGGTAAACTCCGGCTGTGTCCGGAATGACGCTTCACGTCGCGCGCATGGTTGTAAACAATGAGACGTCACGGGCCGCTCGTTATTTAAGGACGGCGTTCAGCGTGGACGCTGCTCCATAGTCGCGGTTCACTCGCATTTATCATTACTACGTGTGGTCAGGTAAAGCATTCCCTCTCTGGGACTTTTCATTATATTCAGCTTCACTTTACCATTGTTACAAGTTTTTATATTGGGGACACTTGTTTCTCTATAGTGGGTCCATACTATCCAGGAACTAGGACTAGCTGCTGATAGCACTACTTCATATGACAATCTGGTAATGTGCCATGTTACGTCTCAGTGGTGCCTATTTGGTGATGGTATATTGCTGTAATTCTGTTTATACACAATATATACATGTACAGTTGAAACACTTTACTTTTATTGATATTAGGTACATACGCATGAGATCGTTGGCATTATTAATAAGAGTTTTTCCTTGACTTAGTGATAATTACATGCCAAGAGAAGTCTCAATAAAGGTAATACTATGGCACTTTTACCTAGATTGTCATACTCCCATAACTTAAGTATTCTAGATATGCTTGTTATTAATTTGATTTTTCTAGTTACCAGATATAGTATTGGTACCTGACTTATAAAAATCCGCACAAGATTACTTAGCGAAAACCTCAGATTTAAAGGTATACACATACTATTGTTTTTTACCTTGGATGATCTATTTGCTTCTTGAGACTAGTCATCGAGTTTATTATATTATGTTAATGAAAGAGAAACGATACGTATATTCAAGAAGGTGTTAGGCTATAATTTGTTTGTTTGATATGCAAATAGCAATATAATTATAGGTCTTATGACTGCATTAACACATGTTCTGTATCTTTGATTTTATGGCATTTGAACCAGCTGTTACGTGATCAAGGCAAGTAATGCCGAAACGTTGTGGATATACAGCATTTCTGTGAGATCAGAACCAAATAAACTATTTTTTTGCTTCACATCAACCATACCTGGATTTCATTTTCTCTTCTTGAGAGTGACAGAAATACCTATTATAGTGTTTAAACTCATTTTTCTGGGCACCTCCTTTAGGAAGGGGTGAGCAGACCTATTTCTATATAATGATAAGAGGCATATCATAGCCTAAAAAGTGCTACAGTGCAATATAAAAATGCCAGTTTTTCATCTTAGTGAAGATGTTTCATAATTGCAATCTTGTGCAGAGGATGTACACCTGTGAAAAAATGTGTAAATAGATAAAATTAGATGTTAGAATGACTCGCCCTGCTACTCACACTGACGTATAGTCACCATTACGCTCACTGCATATATTAACATATATATTGCTCAAAACAGCCTAAAATCACTTTATAACAGAGTGGACATTGTCTACACAAGACAACATGACTTTTAGTGTGCATATATGCCAATTTTGAATACATCAAACAAGTAAATAGGGTACGACTTAAACAGGCTCACTGACAACTAATAATGGGTAAAATCTAAATGTGGTAAGAGACAACAAAGCGCAATAGGGTCTTATCTCAGTGACAAAGGGACTATTGCCCATATACTAGGTGCTCACTTGATGAGGTTGTGTAACTCACAATCGGTGTCTGTGCGTGCACAGCTGCCTCTGGATCCATACTTCCACGTGTAAAATGGTGTTCAACTGAAATTCAAAGGAAGAAGTGTATGCCGATCCGTGTTGCTGGAATGAAAAGACCGGACCACGGGCTGGTGCAACGATGCTCTTTTATTCTCCTTCCTTCTACGCGTTTCCGAGCCTGCTATGCTCCTTCTTTGGGGATTACCAGTATCGCCATACACTTCGTCCTTTGAATTTCAAGTAATAATGAGTGACACTCAAAATGTAAACAGCAAGTCAACATTCAGCCCATTCCTGGGAAATGGATTTATCTATAGTGTCAACCGGTAACCACGGATGCTTAAACTCATAGTAGTCAGTCAAACCAAATATGACATTGAGATCAACCCGCTATATAATATAAGAGTTATAAGCCACATACTGTGCCATATTCACCACTCTTGAAGTGAAGGCAAATTTGATCAATATTCAATGATGCTGTCAAAATATTGATGTGTGGGGGAGAAAAATAAAAATCCTCCTGAAAGAAGAAATAGATGCCATATGTCTCTTATACAGAGAAAAAAATATAATAAAAAAATCTATACAACGTATTCAATCATAGGTGTAGCATATCATGAAACATGTTAAGAGAGAACCCTTAAAAATGATTTCATGTTTATATGCATGAATATCTTTAAATCATATGAATTTTAAAATCTGTATTTAAACCCTCTGGTTTCAATGTTTGCAATCTAAAGATCCACTCAAGTTTCTTACGTTTTTAAATCTCAACTTTATCTCCCCCAGGTTTTAGTTGAGGCACATGGTCTATGATTCTGAACTTGAGGTCTTTTTCTAAATGTCTGTTTTCTGTAAAGTATTTTGGTATGGGGGGATTCAATAATTTTTTCTAATGGAATATCTATGTTGATTAAAGCGAGTCTTTAAATCAGAGGTCCCCAATTCCAGGCCTCAAGGGCCGCCAACAGTGCAGGTTTTCAGGATTACCTTTGTATTGCACAGGTGTTAATGTGATCATGGGCACAGGTGATGATTCCAACTCCTGTGCAATACCAAGGAAATCCTGAAAACCTGCACTGTTGGCGGCCCTTGAAGCCTGGAGTTGGAGAACCCTGCTTTAAATCATATGTAGTTTATTCCACGGACCATAATGAACAAGGACACTGGAGTAGTTATATGACATACTTGCTATCACAAGTGAGAAAATGCTTGATATCATATATAGTTTGAGTAAGACAATGCAAAACAGAAGACTAACCACCTTAAATATGACATCTATCTCTCAGTGTGCGGCACCACAATCGTGCCTAGTCAGCAGGCTCGCTGTCTGGGTGTTATGTTTGACTCTGATCTTTCCTTCACCCCATATATACAATCTCTCGCCCACTCTTGCCTCTTGCACATGAAGAACATCTCTAGAATTCACCCCTTTCTCACCTTGGAAACCACAAAAACCCTCACTGTAGCCCTGATTCACTCCCGCCTTGACTACTGTAATTTTCTCTTAGTTGGCCTCCCCCACACTAGACTGTCCCCTCTCCAGTCCATCCTTAATGCAGCAGCCAGGATTACCTATCTAGCTAATCGTTACTCAGACGCTTCTGCTCTATGCCAGTCATTACACTGGCTGCCTATACACTATAGGATCCATTTCAAACTCCTTGTTCTCACCCACAAAGCTCTTCACAGTACAGCACCCCCATACCTCTCCTCACTCATCTCTGTCTATCAGCCCACCCATTCTCTTCGCTCTTGAAGTGACTTTAGACTCACTTCTGCATTAATCCGAACTTCCCACTCCCGGCTCCAAGACTTCTCCCGAGCCGCACCAATTCTTTGGAATGCTGTACCCCAAGAAATTAGGTGTATCAAAAACTTAGATAGTTTTAGGCGATCCCTAAAAACACATCTTTTTAGGGCGGCCTATCATGATCCCTAGTCAGTCATCTAGACATAGCCTATCCGCTCCGTCTCAAGTGGATCACAAATAATGGGTTGTGGCCACTTATTCTGCTCCTATCTGTTCCCCATCTCCTCAAGTTGACTATACCATCATTGTAAATAAGCACTTGTACCTTGTCACCCCAACCTCATTGTTAGATTGTAAGCTCTTATGAGCAGGGTTGCCATTTTTTCTCTAATTATTGTATTAATTATGCTTTGTATTGTTTCTGGCATTGTATTATATTTTCTAATTCATTTTTCTGTTCCTGAAGCGCTATTTGAAAGTTTATAAAAGTAGTTTTTCACCTGTTGTTCTGCAGCTTCATTATATGTGAAGCCGCAAAAGGTGGTCTTATGTGCTTCTCCCCCCGCCGCGCGTGTTAATTATGCACGCCCACATGGGTGACCGAAATAAACGATCTTTTAGATTCTTATTGCATTATAAGCAAACGAAGGGGCTCTAGAGAACTCAACTATATCTGGTAACTCTTTATTTAAAATACTCCAGTGCTTTCAAATGATTTGAGAAACCCCATTACTTTCTTCAGTAAATGTTGATACCAATGGGATTCTTTCTAAAGGTTTTTTAGTTTATTGTTCCAGTAGGGCACTTCTTTTAAAAGTTTTTTTGGGGTATCCTCTCTCTTTAAAAATTTTATTGTCATGTTATTTATTGAGGTATCTAAATCATTTGTCACTGACGATTCCTTTAACTCTTAATAGTCGACTACAGGGTATTGACTTTAACATCTTCTTTTTTGGATGGATACTAAAAAAAAGTACCATATTTTTATCCTTTGGTTTAGAAAAAAGTATAGTGGTCAAATGGTCAACTTCTCTTACCACCAACACATCCAGAAACTGAATACACTTTGTTAAATTTACCATTGTAAATTTGATATCCTCATTTCTAGTATTTCTGAACTCAAAAACTCTTGCAATTTGTCATCAGTAACTTTCCAAATAAGTAAGATATTGTCTATATATCTCCACCACCCCATAACAGATAGCAAGTGGTTGATCACAGATAGTACACTCTCCTCAATCACGGACATGATCAAATTTGTGTAAACAGGGACCATTTTGGCCCCCATAGCTGTCCCCCTTTCTTGTTGAAAATAATCATCCCCAAATAGAAAGTTGTTTTTTTTTTCAATACTAGTTCAAGTATTGAATAAAAGTATAAAATAATGAATATTTTTGACCCCTTAGTATAATTTGTCTAGTTAAGTTGTTTCTCAGTACACATCAAAATTGTGTGCAATTAATGTGTACAAAGAAACCACACCAAATGATGCCAAGATGTATGTTTCCTCCATTTTTAAATGTTTAGTTTTTTTCAAAAAATCTGTAGTGCATTTAATAAAAGATACCAATTTAGATGTTAAGGGGTTTAAGATTTTATCAATAAAAATGCCTATGTAATTAAATACTGAATCAGATCCCGATACTATGGGACATCTAGGTGGATTAATTAAAGATTTATACATTTTTGGTAAAATATGTTGCAATCTGAGAGTCCTCAGTGGTTGATATCTTTGAATGGCTAACTGAAAAGATGGTAAGCATAGCAAGCTTTTGGGACACTGTGGCCCCTTTATCAGGCTAATAACGACACAAATTCTGAAGACACATACATACTGTATATGCGTAAGCAAACAAAAAAAAAGAAAACAGTGTTATATGCTATGATAAATATGACAGGTGACGTAAAGCAGAGTCAGGTTACGGAGGGGTGGAGGAGCAGGGACAGAGAAAGCAGATTTCTAAGATAAGCAGAACAAATTGTATTAGGTATATGGTTAGCAACCCGTGGAGTCCTGAAAATACTTAAATGAGTTGTGGAGAGCAGAGTTGTAAGTGAGACAGTTCACAGAAGTGTCAAGAGTTCAGAGTCCTATAATTTCAGCGTGTTGCAAGATGTTTCCAAAATGCACTTTCATTTCATATAGAAATGCATGAATCTTCTATCCCCAAGTGTCCGTTCATCTACTATATGATTGTCTAAGGGTTTTTTGAGTCTGTCTGTTGCCGAAGTTGCGCGCCACATAGAGGCAGCTCATTGGCCGCCGCCGAAGGCGCGCCGTGGCCATGGCGACCAATCAGAGAAGTAGGGCGGCTTTGTAAAAATATAAGAGGGTGGGGGACAAGAGGCGCAATAGTGCCCTATCACTGATGACACTAAGAGATGTGGAGTGGTGCTAAGGAGCCACTCACCTGATTCAGTTGTGATTCCCACAACTGGTTTGAAGGCGTTTAAAGATATTCCAAGCTGCCGCTGGATCTTCACCGACCACCAACCAGTGGCTATATCCAGAGAAATGATGGGAGTGTAGGTGTATCACGGTCCGCGCTGCTCCAATGCAGAGAAAAACTCACCAAAGAGCCAGAAAATCGTCAGTCAGATTTCCATCCTTTTATTTCTTTCTCCTACGCGTTTCAGCGCCCCACCTGGCGCCTTCCTCAGATCCTCCTTAGATCCCTGAGGTCACTTTTGATAGGTCACTATTGCGCCTCTTGTTCCCCCAGTTTTTACTGACCAATCAGAATAGTGGCGCGTGCTATGGCGCCATATTTCAAATACACTATACTCAATGTATTTGAAATATGGAGCGCAACGCTATTCTGATTGGTCGCCGCGTTCACCGCCGACCAATCAGAATAGCGAACCGCGCTATGGCGCCATATTTCAAATACACTATACTCTGTGTATTTGAAATATGGCGCCATGGCATGCGCCGCTATTCTGATTGGTCAGCGCTGAACGCGGGCGGCCAATCAGCATAGCGGCGCTCGCCACGGCGCCATGTCTTAAATCTGAAGTAATGGGTCGCGGCGACCAATCAGAAGAGTACTGCGGCTTGGCGCGCGGTTTGAATAAAAACCCCATCCTTGCAGCCTCCTTCATCCCCTCAGCCTCTTCCGTCCTCACAGCCTCCTCCATCCCCTCAGCTTCCCCATCCCATGCTCACCGCCTCCTCCATCCTCACAGCTTCCTCCATCCCCTCAGCCTCCCCATCCTCACAGCCTCCTCCATCCCCTCAGCCTCCTCCATCCTCACAGCCTACTCCATCCCCTCAGCCTCCTCAATCCTCACTGCCTCCTCCATCCTCACTGCCTCCTCCATCCCCACAGCCTCCTCATCCTCACAGCCTCCTCCATCCTCACAGCCTCCTCAATCCCCACAGCCTCCCCATCCTCACAGCCTCCCCATCCTCACAGCCTCCCCATCCTCACAGACTCCTCCATCCCCTCAGCCTCCTCCATCCCCTCAGCCTCCCCATCCTCACAGCCTCCTCCATACTCACAGCCTCCCCATCCTCACAGCCTCCACCATTCTCACAGCCTCCCCAGCCTCACAGCCTCCCCATCCTCACAGACTCCTCCATCCCCTCAGCGTCCTCTATCCTCACAGCCTCCCCATCCTCACAGCCTCCTCCATTCTCACAGCCTCCCCATCCTCATAGCCTACCCATCCCCTCAGCCTCCTCCATCCCCTCAGCCTCCTTCATCCTCACAACCTCCTCCATCCTTACAGCCTCCCCATCCTCACAGCCTCCCCATCCTCACAGCCTCCTCCACCCTCACAGCCTCCCCATCCTTTCAGCCTCCTCCATCCCCTCAGCCGCCTCCATCCTCACAGTCTCCTCCAACCCCTCAGCCTCCCCATCCTCACAGCCTCCTCCATCCTCACAGCCTCCCTATTCTCACAGCCTCCTCATTCTCACTCCTTACTCCTGTCTATTAGGTCTGTCATTCAGTGTGACACAATTTACTCCTGTCTACAAGGTCTATCAGTCAGTGGGATGAACTTCACTCCTGCCTACAAGGCTGTCAGTCAGTGTGACGCAGTTCACTTTACTCCTGTCTACAAGGCTGTCAGTCAGTGTAACGAACTTCACTCCTGTCAACAAGGCTGTCAGTCAGTGTGACACAGTTCACTTTACTCCTGTCTACTAGGCTGTCAGTCAGTGTCACAAACTTCACTCCTGTCTACAAGGCTGTCAGTCAGTGTCACGAACTTCACTCCTGTCTACAAGGCTGTCAGTCAGTGTGACGCAGTTCACTCCTGTTTACAAGGTATTCTAGAATACCCGATGCGTTAGAATCGGGCCACCATCTAGTTTTACATAAAATGCTATGAATTCATGTGAAGCATTTAGTCCTGTTTTGAATGTGTCAAAGGTCGTTATCAATTTGTATTCCAAAATTCTTCTCTCTCTGAGATCTGAAGTTACTCCTGGAAAACACAGGGATTAAGGCTGACTCTGTTGTAAATCTCACAAAATTCACCCTCAAGCACAACTACTTTACATTTTATGACAACATATATTTACAGGAGACTGACACAGCAATGGGAAGCAAAATGGCACCACAATATGCAAACTTTTTTATGGCCAAGCTTGAAGGTGACATTTTATCCTCTTGTCCTATGAGGCCTCTGGCCTGTGACGAAATGGACCCCTTTAATATATAATGTAGGAGGATTTCTTTTTCATCCAGACCATATTGTATTTTGGTTTGTAATCTTGTACTGGCTAGAATCAATTACTTTACCAAAAGGGATATTTTTAGGAGGTAACAAATTATAGTGTATGTCAAAATCAAGTGATACCAACTTATTATCTTTAAAAATATATCTTTTTATTAATATCAAAGAGTTAAAAATAAGAAACCTACAAATTAGACAAACATTTACACACATATACAAAAATGGGAGGCCAGACACATATTAATGTACATACATGTAAGTGAGAAAATAGAAAGGTCAGACTCTTTTTATCCACAAGGATTTGAGGTATAATCCATTAGGGAAGGAACCCTCAAAATATATCCTGATACATATGTTCTGGTGTCTTCAATGAAGTCTACCACCAGAAAAGACAATCATATGAGGGAATCGCTCCCATCTCTTTCTCTTTTTTTTTTTTTTTCTTTTTCTTTCTTTTTTCCTTTTAATGTCAGTGACGCATGATCTAGCGTCATCTGACGTAGGAATGTTTGTGCTCCATGGTAACCACAGGCACGGAGCGCAGTTTTTTCTTTTTCTTTCATAGATCCTTTTCCCTATTAGGGCTGCATATCTCCTCCCCCTTTTCCTATATATATACCCCCTGTAGGTTATTACATCTTAACACATACTTTGTTTTGCCCCCCCCTCCTATGGGTATTGACATACTGACTCTTAGTCTCCTTGTTTTGTGGGGTTCTTTGCCACTCCTTTAGTTAAAATCTCATAGGCTTTTTCCTCTTTCTATTTCCTTAATACACGGTCCGCACATGCGCACTTTTACCGCTTGCGTTCCACGAGCGCTGCCGTGGAGTACAAGCGGTCGCATCATCATCTCCCGACGCTCTGACGTATTTTGACGCGTCCAAGCTGCGCTCCGTGCCTGTGGTTACCATGGAGCACAAACTTTCCTATGTCAGATGACGCTAGATCATGCGTCACTGACATTAAAAGGAAAAAAGAAAGAAAAAGAAAAAAAAAAAAAAAGAGAAAGAGATGGGAGCGATTCAGCACCACCTGATCTCATTTATTCATCACTTAGTACCTGGGCTTCACATATAAACAGGAGTGTTTCTCAGTCCCCTCCATGCATCCAGAGGCAACAGTTGGCTGTATGGAGAGTAAGCTTTTTCTATTGAGACATCCATGTTACAACATTTGCTCTTTGATTTTAGGATGGGACTTTCTGGTGGGCTAGGATTAATATCTTATTGGGCTTTTATCTGACCTTGGGTGATATTTATGTGGGTCCTTATATAATTATTTTTTTGTATTGCACATACTGCTCTTATATGTACATTTGTGCATGACCTTGCTAGAGATATTTATCTGGCATTTGTCTATTTTTCAGCCTTACCTGCATGAACTTATATTTGATACGTTTCTCTGTTTGATACAAAAATTGTCTCTTTTTTTCTATATAATGACCCCACAATGGATAGAACTCATCCTGTATAAACTATTATTTGTACAAGAATTGGATGACATGTTGACAAATGTCTATTAAGACATTCTCATGAAAGGTGATTCATCCTTATTTTTATCTTTTGTTGTCATATATATATATATATATATATATGCCATCTAGACCCTAGAATTGCATCTCTTTCATCTCTACCCCTATATAGCCCAACACGTAGTCCCTCTGATGCCCATCCCCTGGACGTCTTCTCTATGACGCTACTCTTATACCTTAGGTAAGGTTTCTTCTCTATATAGAGTATCTGCAGTCCTTAAAGTGGTTACGATACATTATACATTTATATTTTATTTTTTTACTCATGAAAAATATATATTCCCTTTGATCCTTATAGAAGAAGTTTATGGCCATTCCATAGATTTTGACCAACTTCTGCTCCCTGGTTTTACTAGCCCATTGAAATATCAATCTCTCTGGCTTGTAGAGTCATAAGGTAAGTCTGTATATACATAACTTCATCACATACCATTCTTTATTTGAGAGCATTTATATTTGACCAACTGGATCACTGATGATGATTTTTTTGTATCTGAATTATGTGTAATAAATGAGAGTGGAGGTATTTGAGATTATGTATTATTTATATTTGCCATCTGTTTTTTTTGTAAACTAATGCTTTGCCAATTTCTTTGTTTTTAGACTAAACAATAAATGTATATCCCAAAAGACTTCTGATGAGCCTTCTAATACATGAGAAGGCGAAACACGTCAAGCGTTTGGTGGTTCCATTTATATAAGCTTGGGAGTCCAGAAACCTTAAGGAAGGTCACCAACCTATGGTTATTCAAAATCCTGTTTGATGATTATACCAGGTTTTGGAATGTGTTTTCTCTTTTCCCTCATATGATTGTCTTTTCTGGTGGTATACTTCATTGAAGACACCAGAACATATGTATCATGATATATTTTGAGGGTTCCTTCCCTAATGGATTATACCTAAAAAGAGTCTGACCTTTCTATTTTCTCACTTACATGTATGTACACTAATACGTGTCTGGCCTCCCATTTTTGTATATGTGTGTAAATGTTTGTCTAATTTGTAGGTTTCTTATTTTTAACTCTTTGATATCAATAAAAAGATATATTTTTAAAGATAATAAGTTGGTATCACTTGGTTTTGACATAATCTTGTACTGGCCAAGGAGAATTTCCTACAGCTTTTCATAGATTACTGTGGTTTTAGCTAGCATGGTAATGTAATTATCTAACTTGTTTGTCATTGAAGGCCAGAGAACTTAATTATGCTAATCGTCCATTGTATGTTACCATGTGGATCCCTGACTCTATGTACATGGCCCCAGCCACTATTGTTTTAATGTCATGCTTTGCAGACTGAATGTCTCCTACTAACATTCCAGTGTAAGGACTATGTCAATCAGTATGTCGCTCTACCTTGTCAGGAGTACAATATTACTAAAAATATGTTAAATGAG